>JAHZNK010000400.1:0-15576 GCA_027744615.1 Lepidocyrtus cf. nigrosetosus NNG-2020 | reverse complement strand
ACAAAACTTCTTCCTTCTTCTACAAAACTGTTGTTAGCTAAAGTCTATCGAGCACCTTAGTGCTTCCCTTTCCGAGAGACGACTAAAAAAATACAAAAAGCATTTTTCTCCAAAAGCTACGGCGTCCTTTCCTTTGTGAACCGTAGACAATTAAACAAAAACAATTGTGTGGTGGACTGAAAAAACCACCCTCTTCATTGATAAATATACTTATATAACCTTTTATGGTGTGTCACTATACTCACTATAGTTTCTCTACTATAAACAAAAATATCATATATGTGTATTTTCTGAGATACAAAATATTATGTGCGGTATACCCGCTGTATTAAACACTGTATCAAGAACCATATGTTTGATACTCTACCTATTCCTTTTCCTCGCTCTGAACAAAGTTGTTCCAGCATCCGTTATACAGGCTTTCCTGATATTCTGATTTAAATTGCGCAGTTTTTCATAACCAAAAATGAAAATGTTTTACGTTTGACAAATGAATATGCTCACGAGAATCTCACAAAGGCGAATTGATTAGGTTAAATTAACGTCAGGTGATGGCTGTTTTGATCTTTCTTATTCGGCGGGTAAATTTCAGTAGTATCAAATTAAGCCATTTTAAAGCAGTTTTACTAATTAGTTTCAGTTAATAACTAAACCAATATTTGCAAATAGTATTTATTAATAAAACCACGTATATTCTTTAGTTATCCAATCAGTTTTCATTTTATTTACATTATTTATGAACTTATTCTTGTATGCGTGACAATGACACAATAATAAGGTGAAGCCATTCTTGTGTGAATAATTTTGTTCATTTATTCGGTTGATTTAATTGAAATTGTAGACTCTCCCAAGGATAAAATTAAGAGGTAGAAGCGGTGTTTTGTGTTGGTTGGAATAGAAGGCTGAACGAAACGTAAAAGATTCAGCAGAGAACCTCATCATCAATTTATTATGATGAGATGTGAAGTGAGGTGAGTTGGAGCACACCCTTCACCGTTGACACTGACATGGCAAGATGAGAACGAAACGCCAAGCATCACCACTTTCATTATTTCCATCTCCTTTCTCGTTTCATCTTTCTGATTTTTCTAAAAGTGTATTGCATTTGAATCTAAATTATCTAAATTGTAGGATTCCCTACTATAATCACAATACCAGGCAATCAGTTTCATAAAAACTTGAAATTTAGAAAGCGATCTCTTTTTCTCTGAACGTAAACGAAATTTCTAATATTTTATGCACATCCTTTGCTTTCCCTTCTTCCTTTATTTTCCCACTTCCTTACTTAATATTCACGCACCACAAAAATACATTCTCTTTCAAAGTAAATTGGGGAAAGTGGAAGGAGGAAGAGAAAAAGACAGACAGACAGTCATAACCGTCATTATCATCATCGTCGTAGTCATTTCATGACGGGAACCTTTTCTAACAAAAACATTACAAAAGTCCTTCAACGTATACGTTATATTCCAATTCTTAATACACAACTTAATCCAAGCTGATAAAGCAATATATGTTATCATTGCAAGCAATACTGCAACCTTTTACTGATGATGGTGACGGAAGGAGAAAGCTTCTTATAGTAATAATAGTTTTCGTATATACAGTTTTACTCCTTTTATCATCATTCATCCTCTGTTTTTGCTCCTTTCAATCTTTTTATAAAATTGAGTTTATTTTTCATGTAGCATCATCCCAGGATATAACTTTTCCCGACAAATATTTTTTATATAAGTGTGGCAGGAAGAAGATATTTTTCGTAAAAATTTATATTCAAAGCTGGTTTGTTCGCTGCTATAACTTTCACATTCTCTTTACTTCCTCCACTTCATTCATTCATTTTATTCTGTATTCACATGACTGGAATGCATGCATCCTTTTTTCCCTCATCATCATCAACATTTTATGTAGAATTCATACAAAGTCACATCAACATCAGAAAAAAGCCTCTTCTTTATTTTAACCATCACCATCATCATATTTTTATGACATGATCATGCATCCTTCTGATAATGATGATGATGATTTTAAAATCCTAACATTGATGGACTAATATCTGACAAAATAAGGATGAGGGTAACCATTTCAAAAAGCTTACAAAGTAAAACATTTCTCTCACAACAATTTTGTTAAAAAAAAGTTTCCTCAACTTTATCCATAAAACTATTGCTCGTGAGGGTTTGATAAGTATTTTACCTTCCTGCCAAGAAGTCATCATGTTACACAATTTCATGCTATCAAGTCGTAATCATAATCATTTTTACATCCTTTTGCATAAAAGATATCCTAAACTTTCTACGCACAGCACTTTAATGTCTGACAGCAAAAACATCAAAACTCCTGCGTTACATTCCAACAATCTTCTTTTTGTTTGTTTGGCTATACATACTTTTAAGAAGCATGAATTCTTTCCTTTTTAGTTTTCATTCAAAGGTATGTCTTTTCTCGTAACAACTTTCTCCTAACAAAGTACATAGTAATCATTGAAGTTTTGATGCGTTTATAACCTTTTACCTTATGTCTTTTCTTTATGTTATGTGTGGTGATGAAGAAACCTCATCTTCTATCTTACAGTCGTTAGAAGTCGGTGATGTATGATGATTGGTGAAAAATAGCCATTTATTTTTGAGCCAACGCTCATCTCATATTACCTGGATGTTGATATTACTACAGTATAAAAATGATCTTCCAATTGATCCTTGTAGGAAAGGTGTATGACTGATGAAGAGTATCTAATACGATACGTTTTCATTTCTTCTTTTGTCTGTGTGTTCAATTTTAAACAAATACTTAATGTAGAAGAACAATTAAAACGTCTACCCCTTCTGCATAATGTCAACAATGGTGTTATAAATTATTCAGGATAGATTTTTGGTTTGCCTGTAAAATGTTAAGGATTTAAAATGTAAAATTTACCACCCTAGTTAGCATAGACATATTGTGTTTTGAATATATATTAAATGCGGGGGTTTTACATAAAACGTCGCACAGCCTAAAAGCCAAAATCTGTTCACTCAATTCGGGAAATCTTATCACAAGGTCAAGCAAAGACAGATAATAATGATAAAAAAATCTCATGCGATAAGGCTTTATAATTCACGAATAATATGAAATTTAATACTATCGTTTTATCCTCTGCTTTTTAGCTCACATATTACCAAGTACACATTTCAAATGAAATCCTATCCTTCCGTTTCAGAATAGTCTTCGATTATTTTGATACACTTAAAAAAGTTATTTGTTATTATCAAAAGGTTAAATGTATTTTTTAGTTTTGAAAAATAAATTAGTGTTCAATTCATTTCCTTTAAACCAACTTCAGAAACCCTTTAAAATTGTTCTTTGAAGCAGGGAAATAAAATGGATTTACTCGGAAAAGAACTTACTCCAAATAGATTTTTTAACTCGTAATCCATCCAATTTTTATGATTTTTCTTTCTCTGAAACATATGAGCAAGAGGAAAGAGGGCATCCGTAAAAGAAGAACTTTTTTCTTCTTCTTATAGCATCTCTATCACATCATCTATTATTCCAGTCCAGTCATAAACGGTCACATAAAATACAAAGTTTTAACAGTAAAAAAGCACTCTTTCTACGCTCTTCTCATATTTTCAATATTAGTTCACGAAGCTCTTCCTTTTATTCACTTTCTCCATTTCACTTTGTTTTTCTTCTTTGCAGGTTTTTTACAGATGATAACTTTCTAGTGAATTCCCGATGGCGTAAAACCGAATTTTTCATTTCTCTCTTTCTTAAGTAAAAAAGAAGAAAGAGTCCTTATTTAAGATATAAAAGCAAGTATTTTTTAAAATAAGCAAATTCCAATAAAATAGGAACTCTGAAATAGACTTTACTTCGTTCTTTACTAAATTCATCGTCTACTTCCGCGTGCAAGCCGAATACTCAAAAAAGTACTTTTTGTAACGTAGTAAAAAAGAAAACTGAATAAATGAAGGGTTTAAAAGGAGAAAATGTGTTTACATCTGCTTCTCTTTTTGTACTTCTGTTGCTAATTTTGTAAAGTTTCTTAAACCCTTTCCATACTTGGTTGAAAATTCGTAGTAAAATTTCACCTTGTCAGAGAAACCCAAATGTAAAAACTGCACGAATAGTAGTAGTAAAAGCAGCAGTGGCTCCCAATATGCTGCGGTGGCGGCTGTGGTCGTGTCTCATCTTTTACTTGCGTAACTTTTAGCTATTCTTGCTTGGATGATGATAAATATGAGGCTGAAGGCTTTGCTATCCTCTTTTAATTCCCGCTGGTCTGGCAAAAGTTTTCAAACAAAATTTTTCCCTAAATTTTACAATTCCCTTTGGAAATAGTAAAAATGGGATGGAATCGACAGTCAATGCATTGCAAATTTAAACAGTCATGAATATAACTTATGTTGGAAGGGAAAGTTTGAAAGTCACAAAACTGCTGATGATGAGTGCCTTTCTTTCTTCGTTTACTTCATTTTTATCTATAGTTTTTCCTCTACAAAGAATGGTAAATTTCAGTGATTATGCAGTTGTTGCTTTGTTGCCAAACTTCATTCGCTGAATTCTGATGATTTAACCATAGTTTCCCTTTACCACATGTTTTCATCCTGTATTTGGGTATGCAAGGTTTTAAACCTGCCTTATATTCTCTAATGATGAAAGCCATAAGATAGTTTGAACTCAATAGAATGATTGTAGTTCCGCTGATACAGGCAGTGTATTACGATAGTTTGTTTAACATTTCCGTATGACAGCGAATCCCTGCTTTTAAGTACAAGTTTTTACTTTTTTACGTAACAATCAAAAGCTGATTAGTAATCACTGAGGCTCATGGAGTCAGACACTTATACTTTCTACGTGTGTGCTTATAAATTCTGCAGTTATTTCAATGGCAAGTAAGAATACATTCGCACGTGCTCCCCCTTAGGCCAACTCGCCAATCACACCCACGCTTACTCTGGCTTTCCAATTCTAAATATCGAATCTAAAGAAAGTAAATTTTGTAGATATTCTGTATTTTATAGAATTCAAACTGGAAACTTCGAAGTAGAAATCACTAGAGATTAGGGAATCCATCTGAAAATACTTTGGCGTTATACATTCAGTCTTCATAGTCTCATCATCATCCCCATCATTACCATACCAAACATGGGAAGTTTTCTGCCCAACTTTCCCTTCGGGGTTGATACCATTCCATATCTCTTTTAAATTTTTACAGTGTGCCGGCAAGTAATACGCGCTTTGTTTGTTCAAACGTTCCTCCATTTTTGTTTCAAAAATCAACTTACTTTGCGCGCACATTGCACAAAAGCAAGTACGGCAATCATTAGCAAAGTCAACAACTCATCTTTCTTTTTCCATTGCCATTTTCGCATCAAAATAAAAAATCAACATTTCAGTCTGTCTATTTCACATTGCGCAAAAAATGAAAAATGAGGAAGAAGATAAAGTACAGAAAAGTTGGTGAAGCAGAAGCTGCTTTACAGCAAGTTAGTCTGCAAGGGACTGCGAAACATATTGCTTTGAAGTTTAATAGTTTCCAAGTATTACTATAGCTTGGAGGAGAGAAAGAACAAGTTCATTACCATCACTTTCAATTCAATTACGCAACTATTTCCCTCTCCTCATTATGGCAGTTTCATGAAAATTAGAATGATTATAAAGCTGTACATAGTTTGGATCAATAGTTTTATCAGTTTAGCTTTAGCTTTAGTAAGTTTTGGCTTATCATCACAAAAACCAACTTTATTTTTTACCGCGAGAATAGATTTTTAGGAGTAGAGCGGTTTGCTTAACTCTACATATTATTTATAAGATTTCATGTCTACTAGATCTAACCTGCATAAATGGTTACTTCCGCCAAATCCTCTACGTCTACATTCTAGGTCTGATAGTAAGTACATCTTTCAGTGTAAAATGAACGATTCGTCAAATACAAACACGATTTCCATTAGGTACTTTTTGTGTTGTGTAGCATTGCACAAATCTAACTATAAAAGTAAAAGTACAAAATTGTTAAATTTTCGTTTTTATTTCCTCTTTCTTGGACATTTGTGTGTTTATCTTATAGTTAGACTTTTAAAAGTTACTTTAGTTCTGCCAGTCACTGGCCTTAATGAGGGGGAACAGAAGGTCTATTTTCCAGAAAGAAAGGCAGGATAGTAAACAGTTTTCTTTCCATTTAAGTAGTCTTTTTAGCTTCCTATATAGTGCTGCGTTTTTTCTTGATGCAGCTTACGTAATAGCTCTTCTTGTAACTTTGATGACTGTGATGAATGAGTAAAAGAATGAGATTTTTACAGTTTTGCGTAACTTCTCAAACTTCTGTTGCTTTCTCTTCTTCTTCAGTACTTTACTCCATGCATAAGTAATTTTATCCTTTTTATCCCAGTTATGCAGGCAACTTAAGCTAGTTTACTTATTTTAAAGTCTTTCTATTCCCTCTTCCCTTCCGGGTTTCTCCCTAGTGTTACAATAAACCTATTAAGTTACAATTCTCACAGTTTTTCCTCCATAGCTTAGGTACTTCTTTTAGCACACAGACTTTTAGACTTTCGTAAAAAAGTGTACAAAAATGCTCTCCCGGCTGTTCATCCTTTTTTCTCTTCTACTTTTCTCATTTTTCTTCAATCCTTTTTCATCATGTATCTTATTTTCAACGTAAACTATTTTAGTTGCGTAACTTTATTTTTTTCACAGGCACAATATGGAAGAAAGAAAGAATTTTATTATGCAGTAATACCTACAAGAATCGTAGCACTCGCAGTCATTCCATCTGCTGCAATACTAAAATGCGAGGTTTTTGCTTGCTTTAGAATGCCACAGGCTACAAAAAGGTAGTCGAGCACCAGCTTTAAAAACTGAATATTTTTTCTTTTAAAATAAATCAGGAAGTGGGCTACATTCCATTTAAAATACAGAGCCAACAGTAATAGATTTTAAATTCCTTTTTACTGTTTCAATCTCAATAGAAATTATAAAACTATGCAAAAAATATATGGTTAACGAGTTCTAAAGACTTGCTGACAACTATTAATGCTGAAAAGAAGTGAAACATCGTATTTTTCTGGTTTTGTTCAACTTCTTTTGTCCTCTGTAGCTCTTTCTTCACTAACTCCCAAGTGTATCCTTTTTTCAGCCTCCCTAGAGGAATAGTAAAGTGAGTAACAAGAGGAGTGTTTTTTAGAAATTACGACTTTAAGAATGAAGGAAAAAGTTGGAATGTCACATAAAAATGTAGCTGTAAAGAAGTGGAAGAGGAGGAAAGTATAAAATGCTGAGTAAAACGATCCGATGAAAACTATTTTCTATAATTTTCTGTTACCACTGCCGTTGGTCCACTCTTATTATTATTATCATGTAATGCTATGTAAAAACTTAAAAACTTTTGTCTTTTCCTCTTGTAAATAAATTTTCTTCTGTGTAAGTTAGGGCGGAAAAGGCACAAGTTTGAAAATGTTGCACGGACAGGAAGGAGGATACAGATACAGCATTTACTTTTCTTCAGAAAACTCCCGCAATGTCACTTCATATTTATATTTAGTCTTGTTTTGAAGCAAGTTGAAGCTCTGCTGGTCACCCAACTTTCTGTAACCACCACTCCTTGTAAACATAAAGTATTCGCAAAGCTATAGAACTTTGTAAAACTTTTCGTAACGATCCGGATGGGCTAGCCATAGGTTTCATTTAAACAAAAATGTATAGAAAAGAAGATTCTTTTAAAAGGTTGATGATGAAAAGCTAAGGAAACTTTAGAGTTATGATATGCAAAAACAAATGTCCTGAAGAAATGCTAGTTATTACTTTAAAACAAACTATCATGTATATTGTACGAGTTCTACATGGACATTTCATTTGCATTCAGTTATTTACAGAGCTTTCACCCAACAATTATTTCTGTACACTTTTCCTCGCATTCTTGAAAAACAATTGTAGCACACAAGATTAAATTGAAAAACATTTGATTTTATACGCATTGATGTACTTTATCTCACTTTGTATTCAATCATACGTTTATTTAAGCTTGTTAGCAAATACTAATCTTTGAAAACTTTAATTTACTTCTACAATAAATTTTGATATTTCTGTTTTTAGTTTTAACTACATTTTTTATTACTTCTATTCCATCTTGTTGATAAAAGTTAACATAAGCACCTTAAAAAATTCCCAGTACAGAACCGGAAGGATTAGTCAGGCTATTTTTTTTCTTTTTATAAACTGAATAAAATTTAAAAAACTCTTCAAAGCTGTTTTTATTCTGTTAAATAAACTTTTGCAAAACTTTCTATTGTTCTCCTCCTCCAATCCATAATAGTTCCTTTCTCTTTTAAAGACTTACAGTTTTATTTAGTTTTACAGCACATGATTTCGACCATGTGACACTGTATCCTTCCTTCAAATAGAAACTTTTTATATTCATTCCTCCTTTTTTTACTTCTTTGACAAAATTTAACTTAAATTTCCAAGAATTTTTTATTTCAAAATTTTAATGTTAACTTTCTTTTTATTTATTTTCCATTTCTACAGAACTCACATAAGTATCACGTATTCACATCGTATAGTTCAAACGTGTGTGTGAAAATGAGCGTAAAACCATTTTATTACAAACTTTATGGAGATTTCTTCTTTTTGTTTACATTTTCCATCATAGTTCTTTCAAACACGTTATGTTTTCTTAATATAGTTGCAAATGTGAGACAATAAATGTGTGATAGTAAGAAAAATGAGCTTTGGCAGTAAACATAATTCCATGAATATTGTGAGACCGTTAACAATGAAACATTCTCTACTCAAATACAATAAATTGAAGCTTTTAACGGTGGCAAAAACAAAACGAACTCAAACAGAGAAAGTTCTCATCTGTAAGTTGTTTAGGGAGTGTGAGCCAGCACATGATGAAATGAAAGAACCTTGCTCTCCTTAATATTTATTTATGTCAAAAGAGGGATTCAAAAATATTTCCTTTTATTTTAGTGGCCTGACTTGACACGAACCAAACAAGTTTTTTTTGCCAAGGAAGGGAGAAATTTAATATAAGCTTTACATGTGCTTCTCCTTCCTTTCTTCTTTTTCATCCTATTTACAAATAAAAACAAGTTCTTATTTATATTTTGTATAGGGATCTTATTTTATTGTTTTGTTATTACAAATACAAGGACAAAGAGGGAGAGGAGAAAGTGAAGGAAAAGTCGTGCATATGTCTATCTTGCTCGTTCATAATGTTCAACTCATGTCGGTGTTACATAGAAAATGAAAAACTTTCTCTTTTCCTACAGTTGCAAAATAGGAAGAAAAAGAAAGTTAGTTACTCGTGTCATGTTGTTTAGCTCTGTTTTCCCGTTTGTTGTTGCATCTGTAGAAAGGGAGAAGTTGATGTAATAACAAAACAGACTTTTCTCTTTTTATACGTTTTTCCTGTATAAAATGTTTCCACTATGTTTATTTATGCTACTATCTTTTCTCAATAAAATTTTATGTTTTTCGGAAGGTTGAAAGTTTGGAGGTAACGGGTACTAGAAATATGATGGAGGATGCAGAGCAACGAAAAACCAAAGAACTAAGAGTTATCGCTTGTGTATATACAGTGTTAGGTGGAATATTATTTTTATGGCGATGATGGTGATGGAAATGATGCCGCTGGTTCTAGTTCTGCAGTATTCTTCGCCATTAGGGATGCCTTTTTTCTATGTACACATCTACTTTTGCGTTATAAGGCGATCTACTTTTTTAAATTGTTCGATTTTTTCGTCTTCAGATTTACTTTACAAATAAGGGCAACGATCCCAAAGTCTGTTTCTGGTTTGCTAGAAACAGAAAAGCATTTCCATTCAAATAGAAAAAAGTACTGATTGGATTGGTTAGTCTGGGTTGTTTTCCTTTCTATTCAAAATGGGAACATAATGACAAAGCATAATGCAAATAAAATTAGGATTTCACCAGACAAAAGCAAAAAGATTGTTGCCATTGATTTGATTGTCCCTTAAATGGAATAAAAATAAGCATAATGCAAATAAAATTAGGATTTCACCAGACAAAAGCAAAAAGATTGTTGCCATTGATTTGATTGTCCCTTAAATAGAACAAAAAAGAAAGGGAGCTCTTAAAGAGGAAGAGGAAATTGATAAAATCCTAAATGGAACAAGGCCTTTCTCTTTTCTTGCATTTGATTTTATTTTAATAAAAAGGAAACGATATCTACAACAAGATCGAAAAGAGAAATGTAGTGATGCGGTGAAGCCAGTTCTACTAATTTAATTACAAGGCCTTTCTCTTTGCTTGCATTTGATTTTATTTTAATAAAAAGGAAACGATATCTACAACAAGATCGAAAAGAGAAATGTAGTGATGCGGTGAAGCCAGTTCTACTAATTTAATGCAAGTTAGTGCATCAAAAAGCAAACAAAAAGCAAAAGCTCGACAACAAGATAGAAGATAGTCTCTGACTATAATGCCAAGTACTAAAGTGAGTCAGTGAAGCGAAAGAATACATCGTTTCTTTCTATCTCTCCTTTTGCGTAATGCGTGTGTAGCGGTAGCGGTAAAGCTTTTCTTCTCCTGAATTCCTTTTCCCTTCAAACCTTCCACCGGTTACATCTTCTTCAAGCTTACTCTAATGGGAAATGAATCTCTGAACATGTTTCCCTAAGATTTTCAGCTCTCTTTCTTCTTTTTTACTACAAAACTACAAATACGACGTTCCTCACATATCTTTTTGATGTTGATTCAGATGATTGTTTAATATGATTGAAAGGAAGGCGCATAGAGTACGACGGAGAAAGTCCATCATTTCTGTAGAAAAACCTGAGACTTGATGCGCTTACGCTTCACATCATTACAAAACAGACGCAATTTTAAGGTTGTGTGGCTCACAAAAACTAAGAACAGTGCGTATTTTGTAAGAAAACACCGACAGATACTTAAAACCAAAGGAATTTTCTTGATGTTTCTGGAATTTCAAAGGAGGAGAGTAATGGGGAAAAGCTTCTAAGAGAAAAACATGTTTCATTTGGGTTTTTATTCATTTACTTTCCCGTTGGAGAGGTAAGGAATAGACATGTGAGAAGAAGATTGTTGGTTCTCTGAACTTCCACTTTCATTCCGATTTTGGGTTTGTAGTTGCAATGTCTGAGTGTTGGAACGATATCGACTAGTGATGTTTAGAGAAAGAGGATTGTTTCAGGAATGAAACTAAAGTGAAACTGTATACCCTTGAGCTAGAGAAAGAGAAAAAGGAACCACAGTCAGGGCTTCCTTTTTCTAAAAAATAGGATAAGGAACTGGTCTGCGGGTCTTGTCTGGTTTTAAAAAAGTTTGCTTCGTTGTGATGGGAAGCTGGAGATTCTTATAAGCTTGTGGGTACTTTTTTTCCAAAATTTTTAGTGTTATCGGATGAAAGAAAGACAGGAGCAAATATCTCTAAATTGTGCTCAAGTTGTTAGAAACGAAGAGAAAGAAGTCACTTTATTACTAGGAAATCCGTAAAATAGTAGAACGAGAAAGGATTTTCGCTTGATGCTTTTCCAAAGCTTGTTTTTGTGGAGTTTGGTGAACGTTGTTTGGATGGCTTGCTAGCGTCCGCCGATTTATTGCTGCGGAAAAGGGAAGTCGCTTGTTTTGCAGAAAATGATGGCGATCAATGATTATCAACGGCAATNTTTGGATGGCTTGCTAGCGTCCGCCGATTTATTGCTGCGGAAAAGGGAAGTCGCTTGTTTTGCAGAAAATGATGGCGATCAATGATTATCAACGGCAATGCTGCTCAGTACTATCACTTGCAAGATCTATTACAGACAAAATACAAACTTGGAGAAACTAAAATGTAACACTATGTGTAATACAAAAACTAAACAAGATACTGATAAATAGAAAACGAAAAGCACAAAACTTTAAACTACTTTTGCTATAAAATTTACAAAAAAATACCTAATAGTATAAGTGCATACAGTTACATTTAATTTTTTAACCGTATCGACAGATTTTTTGATACTCTGTCATCCATGGCTTAAAAAAACATTCAAAGTAGCGTTTTTACATTAGTTGCTGTTCACTTATTAGTGAACAGAATCTGATGCTTTCTGCTGGAAAACAAAAGATGATTACATCAAATCAAAGGTTTTGTGGTTTAGCTTCATGCTTGATGTTTGCACTAGTCTGGTTTCCTTTGAGATACCCTGTAAACATTACCATCAAAAAGCCAACCGAAATTCCCAAATTTCCTGGGAGAGAGAGGAGAAAGACCAAATAATTTCAAAAGTCAAACAGATTTGCACATTTCGAATGCGTTATAAATTGGTTAAATGCCTGAGCACATGAGTACAAATGGAGACAAAGTCAAGCAAACAAAGGAAAGACAAAGCTGCTGCTGTTGCTTCAATCCTTATAACCAAAAGGGTTTTATTCTCCATCCGACAGTGATAAGTACAGACATAAAATATTTCCAAGCATTCCCTCACCTCATTTGTTTCTCTATTCATGTTTCTCGAAAAGATTTTTGAAATTAAATTGTTCGTTTTGACTTTTCCAACCACAAATGTGTCTCTTTGAATTAATTTCTCTTGCTAGAGGCATTAGGTTGACTCCCCAGCAGCACAATTTTCCAAATGACTTGACAGCTAATACTTTGAGGAAACTGTCCAAAAGGATTTGTCTTCTTCAAACCTTTCGTTGAACATAATAAAGATGGATGCCTTCCTAATAAAAATTACTTTTCCCTCTCAAATGTCTCAATCTGAAACAGGTAAAAGTATGGATTTAGATTCAAATCACAAATTAACATGTGTATGCAAGCCCCTGACTGTGAGCTGCAGTAACAATTTTTCCATTTAAAGTACTATTTTGCATTCACATCTCAATCCTGGACTCTGCATAATGACTTTTTACGTCTTTATACACGGTTTAATAAGTCCAAAAAGGAGAGGAGTAGGAAGCCAACAACAATAAAGGCCAAGCCAGCCACAGGATTTTGATTATCTACACGAGTCATTTATGCGAATGTGAATGAACTGCGTTTTATTGGATTCTTGCGTGCGTTATTATGCTTAAGCCATGCCAAAAATGTGAAATGAAACGAAATATGCACATTTTTGTTTAAGGTGCCTTTATTACTATTACCATTGCTAAGATAATGTTTTCTTCATTAAACGAGCCAAAACCACAGGAAGTTTACATCGTTATTTCGAGGCTTTGGCGTTAATTTGATTACAAAAGTAATTTAATCATGTGTGTAGACATATTATACACACAATTCAGCAATTTCCAAAAGTTTTTATGATTATTTCACTTCTGGAATTTTTATCAGGTGCCATTTCCCAGTAATAATAGCAATAGTAATTTGGACCTAAACTTCAACAAAAGTGTGTGGTTTGGTCAGTCTCTTATAGCTTATCAAAGACAGATTAGCAGGATTGCATCATATTGTGGAATGTGTGTTGAAAAAATACTTGAAAAGGAAATTATTTGATTGGAAAGATAGACTGGTATGTTTTGCATTTTGATTGCAACAGGAAGCATTTTATTGACACGACAATTACAGAAGTTTGGTATGATGATGATTGGCAAGTTATTTGAATGACGAATTATGTTTTACAAATGCGTATTTTCATTTCTAAACAAAATTTTCAGTAGCAAATTTCAAAATCGTAAATTGCTGCGCTTTAAGTTACAATATTTTAAAATGCAACATTCTGGATACCAGATTGTAATAAGAAGTTTTGGACATTTGTTTTCAAGAATTATCTGGAAGTTAAAAGAAGGAATTAATTAAATTTTTGAAGGTGACCCGGACAAGATAATTTTTCCAAATATGCTACAACAAAGCGCCTTTAATAATGTGGTGTCTTGACGTAGCGATGTGCTAATGTATGCAGCAATGGTAATGTTTACAACTACAAAAAATAATTCATGGAAATCATTTGCATTTTTACAGCTTTTTATATTTATATTCATGTTAAACTTTAATTGCCTGTCTTTTTGGACAGGTATGGTAAAGAGTGTCGCGTCAAACTAATCACAATATCTAATATCATAAAGTAATGGGTTTAGGATGGAAATGAGGTGAATAAAACCGGTTAGCTGAATCAATCTTAAGAACAAAAATAGTGCTTTGGCGAAGGTTAATCTTGGCATTGGTAGAAGAATCAACTAGCGAAAAGTAAAAGCTTATTTTAGATTTCAATTTAAAAGTTCAATGTTCCAGTCCCACATAAAGCTTTCATATGTTATGATTTATTTATGAATACAAAAGTACACGTTTTGTACAATCTTTTAAGATTTTAATTTAAAAATGGTCTGAAATGATGCCATGTTTGATATTGCAAGAGTGATGTACAACAAAGGAAACTGCTGGTTATGAATATTAACGTGTGAACTGAAGTAAAATAACGAGTCGTACAGTTCTGAGGTGTTGCTTGCGTCGGTTCTCCTACCTGTCTTAAAGTTGCTTGTAAAGCAGTAGCCGTTGGTGCACTAAGCAGCAATTAGGCTTGTATGTAGGTATATTAGCTCTGACGCAAGAATATTATGAGATCATCATAATCACTGTTTTTGTCAAATAAACATGTTAATTAATGGACGGTACTCATAATTACATATATATACTCACAATTTACATTCGTCATCCATCATAACATTTTTACTAGTTTGCTTGGGTATAATTGTAAACAATTTAAAATTCAAGTCCATTTGAGCACTGAAAACCAAAAAATAATAATATGCATGCATTTTGTAATCTCTTTAAACTATTGATGTATGTGGACGAAAGGATTTATATAATCCGGAGAAGCCTGCTGAATTGAGCGTCAGTTTTAATAGAAGCTTTGGAGCTGAAAGATCTCTGAAACGTAAAGGTATTATTGCATGTAAAAATGTTTAAACTTATAGTTTTAAGTTTGTCCATTGTTGGGCTATGTTGGGCAGCCCCTCAGCAAACCTCCACAACGACTACTACTCCAGTCGTAGTACAAAATAATATTTATTTTGTAGCTTCTGCCAAGTAAGTTTAATAGTTATTAAAATACTATTGATTCAGAAACTATAAGAATAGTTAAAGTTGATAAATTAAACTTAAAAGGAATCTCAATGGAGAAGCATCAGACAGGGATGGATTGGCTGATCCATTTGTAAAAGTCTTTTTAGGAACAGAGCCAGTACCTGGGTCAACAGTAAATAACACTGACGAATCAACTCCATTAGAACCTTTGGAAGTTTCTGAAACCCTGGAAAATGAGAATAATCCCGTTTGGAATAAAGTTTTCCGAGTAAACCATTTTCCAGGAACAAAGCAGGTGCGAAATCTTCTTTCATGCAAATTAATTAAAAATTTCTTTAAATACTACATCAAGGTCAACGACGAGTCAAGGTTATTTTTTCAAATTTTATTTTATGGAAATAAAAAACATTTTCAGCTGTTGTATTTGGAAGTGAGAGATCACGATCCTGTCAATCCTGATGACGTAATTGGGGATGCTTACATTAACCTTGATGAATTCGTTTCAAAAGGAAGCTACACAAAAGCTTTAGAAAAGGCAAAATCAGGGGCCATCACAATTACGAGAACAACTCCTATTTACTTTGATCTTACTTTGAAGTGAGTGAGCT
>JAHZNK010000399.1:0-21529 GCA_027744615.1 Lepidocyrtus cf. nigrosetosus NNG-2020 | reverse complement strand
TTTTAATCTCATCAGCACAATCAAATCTTATGTCATCATCATTTTTTAGCTTTGCCATTAGTGAGATTTTGACTGATCTGTCCTCCACATTTTAGTACATACCATTTGCAGCCAACAACAATGTCATTTAATTTGCAGAGATTGCTATCCATCACTCATCATCGTCTGTATTATCAGCACCAATAGCATAATTTACTGTTAAATAAAACGACAATTCATACATTGATTTAGTAAAGCCACAAGAAAGCAAAGATTTTCCTTCAATAACCTTACAATTATATAGGTATTACAGAATTCTGTATTCTTAAATCAGTTTTTACTGCTAATGTCAAAATTTGCTAAAAAATACAACCATGTAAGAAAACCGAAGGAAAAATTTCAAGGGACTCCTTTTTAAGAACAAATACTTAAAAGGAAATAAATGTCATTTTTAACAGCAACTTTTAAAAGTATTATTGGTAATCAATCAATCATAAACAAGCTACAAATTATTTTCGTTGTAATAGCCAAAGCAGTATCATATTCTCTTCAATTCATTACAAATTAATTTAAGACCAACTATCATTTACCTATCTGTGATGTATTTAAAAGACTGCAAATCAACTAACAAGGTTGACATCATAGAATTTATTTGATGATCAGAGCTACTGTTTGTTGATTAATGGTCACTATATGCAGCAAAAAAGTAATTTCTTCAATCGAAATGAACTGACAAGTTTCCATTCACTTTTCAAGGAAACAAAAACATTTGCCGTTAATTTGGTACGAGCTATAAGGTTCCGGGATTACCATGTGCATTGCATCTGTAGATTAAGATTAGTTGAAAAGTGATTTGTAATTATAGTTTTGATTAAATTGTTTTTGTTTCTAAAAATTTATACCCTGTTTGAAGGATTGGTCAATTTAAAATATATAAATAAACCTGGAAGAGGATATAGAAAATTTAAATGTCCATAAATAGCAGATAATAATGAAAATTTTATTTAAAAGCAATGCTTTTAAAAACCAGCCAATTCAGATATTTAAAACTAGTTTTTGTGTTTTTACTAAACATTTTTATAACCAATAAATTCAAACTTTATTCATTTTTGTACAAGTTAAAGTAAACAGACTAATCAGACGGATTAGTATACACTTCTGCAATTGATATTTTGTGGTTTATTAGCGTAAAATTACGTATTTAAGAAAAGGATAAAATGAAAAGCAGGTTTTCTTCTGTCAATCCTTCCCTAAAAAAGTAGCTAATTTTCACAAAAAGCAGCTTTTCTGGTGCTACTGTTAATATTAACGATAATAATACGGCTATAAGCTGATAAAGATTTTCCTTGATTGTCCAACTCCAATCTTCTTTCTTGATTAATGTTATAATGCTGGGATACTGTTGCTTTTTTGTAGCGGTTTCTTATTTCAACTCGTGAATATTTTTCTTTTGGATAGCCGACATTAAAAAAAGCTTTTGCTTAATTTGTGAAAAAATGGCACTTGGTAGTCTTTCCCTTGTAATAATAACGGCAAATTTGTTGCTTATAAACAATCGAATTAAATAGCAATTTTAAAGTAAGTTTCATATCTTAATTTCTATAAACTTCATCAATACTAGTCGCATCATTTTTACCTTAACGTGTTACATAAAATCATGAAATTTTAGAATGATTCAACTCGACGAAACGTGCCTCATGGCTTTAAAATTACAAGGAAAAGCTTTAGAAAGAAAACGGGAATTTATGGGTCTTATCAAATTCCTTTTCCAACCAACTTTATGCAATAATAATGCCGCAATAAAAGTTTTTGATTCCTTAAAGACGCATCACAATTTTCATATCGTAATAATGCATGATTGTGACTTACAGATTACATCCTTTCAACTTCAATCCTTGTTTTGCATTTCGCTTTGGTGTAATAATTAGCCAGAGGTCAAGGTTTAGGTACGGGAGCTTTTTGTAAAAAGCTCTGTAGGCCTTCAATTCAAATTTTACTCCCATCAACTCATCATGATATAAAGATCATCATTCATGTCACACACAATTATGCATCCTTGTTATAATTGCCTATCTAATTTTTCGTCAATCTAAAAAGAAAATTGGTTGTTTTGGATTGGTAGGGCAATTTGCTCCATATCAAATTATTATAGTTGTTATGTGAGATGCATAAAAGAAGGATATAAATAAGGGAGTGGATTGAGTGGAATGTTTGACACAGCCTTGCTTTTGGCATTTTTATATTTTGTCAAAACGTTTTTACTTGATTTGCGAATTGAAAAGTGGAAAAGGTTATCAGAGACAATATACTCAATAATTTAATAGGTACACACTTCTAGTTGAGAAACTATTATACAATCAAGCGACACTTTAGTTAATGCATTTTTGCCTGTGTGTCCAATTGCAAGACATTTAAGTTGTCGAACTCAAGCAGAACTTCTTTACATGTGGATCAATAAATTACTGAAGCTTAGGCATTTATTTTTGACAGCAATTGAATCCCATTATCAGATATTGAAGTAGCCAGTTGGTACGTTGACTCCTATATTGACGCCTTCAAATTTTAAAATCATGAATAGAGCAGGACTTGGTGACATGCTCAGCCATTAATGAGAAGTGACAGGTCACGCTTTTTATTCTAAAAATACTTTACAATTGAATCGAATGAGTTGAAGAATATTGTCCGTATGCAAGTTTTGTAATTGTTTGTTGACTGACGTTGTGCATTTTGATTAAAAGTAAAAAAGTTCAAGTCATGTTTTTAACGCTTACCGTTCATTCATTCCTGATTTAAATTTACCTGACCAGTTCTGAATGGCAAGTGTATAACCATTCTAATCAAGATCAACGAGTCCCATTTGCAATCTTTAAGTTTCCTTTGCACAATTGCTTGGAAAGGACTGCATGATTTTGCAACCGATATACACATTATTTTGAGTTTGAAGGATTTTAAAGTTTTCCGTGAGTGCAAGCTTAGGTTAGATTTAACTTTTTGTAAATAATATTTAAGCTCCAAGATGACTCATCATAATTTTTTTTGTTTTCAATTCATTTAAAAATAAAATAAATGAGATGCATTTGTGCATAAATTGCTTTCCCTTTTTAGATAAATTGTGCATTCATTTTTCCTATTTTTATTACATGAAAGACTAACTAAAGAAAATATTCATTTAACATCTTTGCAGAATAAGAACATTTTATTACGCCACCCTTCGACTGAATCAAAACATGATTTGTGCTTAAATGGCTTATCCAAGCGTTCTATAATAAAATAGTTGATGGGTTTTGTTTTAATGCTCACGACACATCTGAAAATGAGCCACACACATGGAGACCCAATGTAATTTTTGATGAAAGAGAGAGTAGGAACAGTTTTTCAAATTACCACCTTCCTTTTCATCAAAATTTGCGCATTACAAAATTTAATACAAATATGTAAATAGCAAAGACACGAAAAGTGTTCTCCTAACAATTCCCATCAAGTCATATCAAAATCACGAAGGCACAACATAGTTTTTATAAGATTGGCTCCCTCTGAGTAATTTGCAATAATACAGACTATTAACATAGTAAATTACATTTTGGCTGTCACTTTTTTATTTTTCAAATGAAACCATCAACATTTTCTTTTTCATTTATTTAAGGTTTCAATGAATGATGCACGTTGTCCAATTTAGTGTTATGTAGGTAGGTCGGCTCATAATATTATGCAATCATTATTCGTTTTTCTTTAACCATCATAGATGATTGTAATAATACTTAATAACTTAAATTTGGGAAAGCTTTTTGTTTGTCTTACCGACTTGAATTAAATATTTTCATAATTTTTTAAATTGACAATCAAAATGTTCTGTTTTTGATGACGGACATGCTTTTAACAGAAGTAAACTTATTTATGGCGTTGTTGCTGGTGCAAAGAGCACTGTAAATTTCATAAATCTTAGGCTGCCTATAATTTGAAAACTTTGAATATGAAATTTGACATTGCAAATAATGGTTTGCAACGTATGATAACAGATCAAAGTTGTAGCTACTATTTAGCTATTAGCATAATAATGATTATCGTCATCATTTGCGACACTGGCAACGAAACATCGCCATCAATTTTACCAATAAATCATCAATCGACTAACGGCGATGACAACAGAAAGAGCAAAGTAATCTATGAATAGTTGCAGGTGTTAAGAATGACCTATTCTTCTTTAGAATATATCTTTTCTCCAATTCTGTGAAATATATACATGCAGAAACAGTGTAGTACTTTATAAGTTTTGAGTCCATATACCTACACCAAACTGATTTATATCTTGGCAATTATCACACATTTTACCAAAGATATTAACCACATGACTAGCCTTGATTTAACAATACTTTTGCTAAAATGATTAATGAATTTGTGCATTCATATTTCTATGTTTTGAGAAGGATTTATCATTACGAATTGAATGAAGGATTGAGTGAGGTAGTTGAGTTTTCTTCTGCATTTTTATTACTTATTAAGAAAAGGGACACAACTACATTTTCCCTATTGAAGTGATCCCACTTTTGTCATCGAGTTATATTTTCAATCTGACTCGTTCTCTCAAGTTCTAATAAATCAACAAACAATTCACATTCGGCATACTACAAAGAATATAATATCAATCTCGGTGATCAGCTCATCAATGTTAAATAAATCAATTTAAAAATCTAAATGCATATTGAATTGAGGTTTGCATTAGCCTACCTTCTAAAATTGGTGCAAGAAAATTTCTCGACCAATGCGTAATTTGGTTTTGTACATTTTTTATTTTTTAATAAAACCATAGGGTCTCTTTTTGTATGAATGATAAAAAGTAAATAAATGTCTAATTTTGGATTCAGAAATTAAAATATAAATTGCAAATCAAACAAATTACGGCATAGCATCAACTAATGCGAGTTATAAGAAATTTTGATCTGACAAAGAAATTAAAACACGCGTCCCTGGTAAATAACTAATCAACGAGATGAACTGTGCAAATTACAAATGATTACAAGTTTGTTGATTAGTCATAAAGAAAATATGGAATATTTTATATCTTGCTTCATGATGGCATCAACTCAAATGAAAAAATATATACAAAGTATAATTATTAATTGCACTTTAACAATGCATTTACCTCAATGAGTCAGTAATAATGATAGAAATATTTACATTGTTAAACAATTTGCATAATTTTGGGATAGTCTAAATGAGCTGCAGCTTTGCCCCCGGTCCTTAACATTTTTAGAATTGCTATATTGCTTTGAAAGTAAATACCAAGCCTATTAGGCAAACAATAATTTGGCACTAAAAATTCCAAAGACTATTACCCCAATTTTGCTTGATTTTTCCTAAATATGTCATTTTTTAAAGTTAATTTATGCAAACATGAAATAAAGCAAAATGTACTTGTTTAACAGAGTTAAAGAGATATAAATGTTTTTGGGCTGCATAATATTTTAGCTTGTTAGCTTTACCAACATTTTAGAAATTCCATTAGGCAAGGTCAATTTCTTAACCACTCTCTTCTAAATACCAAAATATGTAATAAAAAAGTCCCACAAATGATCGCTCCGTATTCCAATTTTATTTAGTTTTATTAAATTTGACCTGGTCATTTCAATTTCTGTGTGCAAAATGAAAGGAAAATGTCTACGTTACGCCCTCTCCTATAGCGTTTATCTATGACACCCAATTAGTCGTCATTATTAGTAAAAGGCAGAACAGGAACAGGGAACTTTAAAGATAATTGTGAGTTCCTTTCATTTCATTAACAATTAATTGTTTGAGCGGCATTTTATTCTCAATTAAAAACAAACACATGTTCACAAAGTTGCTGGGAATTCTTTAAACAATGGAAATAATAAAATAACCAAAGAAGCAATGTCAAGGGATATACCTTTTTTAGTTCACATGAAATAATTGTACATGCGGAGAGCGCACTTTCTTGTGGACATTATTGAATGATGGTTGACCTCTCTTGATATTGAAAACAGTTGAATTTATCCTTCGATTGTTGACAATTACGCAATGATCAAAGTATTAGAATTTAGAATGCATAATGGTTTAATAATAACTTTGATGACGGTGATGGTATTTGACTAGATGACTATCAATTATCTGTGAGCACATTTAGCATTAATCAAAAAGGTACAAGTTAGTAAAAAACTAACAATAAGATTGAATGATAGTAACAATTTTCCCATCGTACGCTTTAGAAATTTACGACTTCAGGAATTTGTATGCGCAGTCATTAAGCATGACTATCAAAAGTTAATGGAAGGTAAATTTCTTAGTGTTTAATATGAGAAATTTTACAAAAGTGTTTACATAAGAATAAACATGTTAAACAATTAAACTTTTCGATTGGATTATTCACACTAGAAATTATTTAAGAATTTTATTTAAACTCCAGCAAGTCTCATTCTTCTATTTACAATAATCTATAAATTTTACTTTCTAACATGCCTAATTGATTAATAGTAGCATTTTTGGCTAGACTTGTGAGATTTAAATATGATGCAATCCACATTCTTAGGAATTGTCTTCAATTTATAATGTGAAAAGGATGAGTTTGTCAATTACGTGTAGACGTGTACATGACATTGCAATGAGCATATTGGTATAATTACAAACGGATGTGAGCTCTACAAGTTTTTGTTTCTACGTAATCCCCAATTACTTCATATTTTTTGGTGTCGTTAGTTAACTGAATGTTTTTGAGAAGAGTTACAAAATTTTTTAAATATTGAAACAACAAAATGTTAGTAGGTTTGCTTTTAAATCTGTATTGTTGGAGTCTGTTGTCCGTTTCTGTAAATGGTAAGGCTAAACTGGAATAAGAAATTATCATATTTCAATCACTATGTATTGTTTGACTTTGCAAATGCAGGATTTGTTGATGAACAAACTGCAAATCTGCAGATGAGGGTCTTAGACACAATATTTGAAAATATGAAGGATCCCAGTGCAACAACTGAAGAACCAGTGATAGAACCGGATGCAGAAGTTTCTAAAGAATTGATAGATCCCGATATTCGCACAATACAACAAAGAATGTTGTCAGAGTCAAAGAAAGATGGCAATACAACTGAATCGTCAAACCCTTTTAGTATATATGCCCCTAGACTTTCAATACACAAGACCATTGTACCTCGTTCTCGTCCATCCGTAATGGTACCATTTTGGTTCGTTGGTGAAGTCTACAATCGCATAAGTAACGCAAGGCAAAAACGTAAAAGGTTACTGAAAAAGAAGAAGGCTGGAAATAAGAAAATAAAAATTCCAGGAAATAAACATGCTTTAAAAAATTCTTCGTCTGAAAATGCAACATTAAATGGCGAGAACGTTGAGACGCCAAAAACTGAACCTACTAGTGAACAGGCGCAAAATTCTACTGCCAAAACTGATACTACAGACCAGAACAAAGCTACTACCGTTCAACAAAATAAAACGGAATCACCTCCTCCTACAAACACCGATTCGAACAAGGAAAAGAAAGCAGAAGAACCAAAGAAGGAAGAAAAACAACCTAGTCCAGGTGGCGATGCGACAACAAAAAAGACAACAGATCCTGCAACTAAGGAGAATTCAAAAACTGAGCAAACGAAACAAGTTGAACCCACTAAAAACTCCTAAAACGCTAACGAAAAGGAATAAACGAATTTCGCGAGACATCATCATACAAATGTATAAATTATTTGTAAAATTTGATACAAAAATAATTATTTTATTTGTGTTCGGTTGATTACTGTATTGCATTAGTTATAATCATTAAAACAATTTATTACATAACATAATTAAGTTTTCAAACATTAAAGCCAAAGTTTTCTTTATGAGGGGTAATTAAATATTGACCTTGGTTTGCTAAATATCATACTTCATATTATGGTGAATAGCCGATTCGCAAAGTCTTTTAATATTGACTGCACATTCACCTGTCTGTAATTCTAATTCTATTAAGTATTCCTGCACCTGAAGCAATTTCTGTCTATATAAAATGACACGTGACTCAAAGTGTTTAACCTTTTGTGTTTTTATCATTTTATTACTAACGGATTCCTTCGGTATGTAACATTGTTTTGAGTGTAAGAAAAGCAAGCATATTTGTAATTTTTTGAAACTTATAATTCCTGATTGCTCAGATTGTTTAGGATATAGTAGTATGATGGGAGGAATGGGAATGATGAATCCATTTATGAGTCAAATGATGATGAACCCAATGATGATGATGATGATGAATCCGCTCATGAATCCAATGATGATGAGCATGAATCCAATGATGTCTGGAATGAATCCAATGATGTCGGGAATGAATCCAATGATGATGGGGATGATGAATCCAATGATGATGGGGGGACTTGGTAGAACGGGTATGATGGGCAGGATGAATCCCATGTCGACGGGTGGTATGTACGGAGGGATGGGAATGTTGGGAAACAACGATATCAATCAACTCCAAAGTGGAAATCGTGGAATGGGAGTTCCATACCAGCAGCAAAGCTTGATTCCCAACCAAGCTGGAATATCCAATCCTACCCCAGTGCCACAAACTCAACCGAATTGGATGAACTTTTATCGGCGACCTATGCAAGATATGTCTGGCACAGGAATGGCCACATCTCCTGGAATGATGCAAGGGCAAGGATTTAATCAAAACTTGAATCAGAAAAGCTTAGTTAGTGACCAGGCTAAATCTAAATACGACTCAAAAAGCTCATCCGAGAGACATAGTCGACATCGTAAAGATTCAGACGAGGATAAGTCGGCAGAACGCCGCCACAGCCGACGTAAATCATATAAAGCTAAAAGTGAAGAAATTTCGAATTCCTCTGAGGATAATGACGATGATGTGCCTGTCGCTACTCCAGAGAAAGCGTGGAATATTGTGCAAAGATCATCTAATTTGGAGACTACAGACAAGAGCAAAAAACCAAATGAGTTGGTTGGTTTGCCTAAAACAAGTCAGCCATCCCAAGTAAAAACATGGAACTTGTTTCATGGGTCACCTAAAAAAGCCCCACCCGTTCCTGTACAAAAGGGAGCTTCAACTGGAAAAATTACCTCTGCATTGCAAAGCTCACAAAAAGCCAACTCTAAATCATGGAATATTTTTCGAGGTGCTATTGGAAGAAAACAAAATCCTTTAGATGAAATGGATATTGCCAAATTGGAACAATAATTTTTTAATTTTATTGAACTCAAATATACATACTTGCTTACATTTGGTATTTTGTTAAATATGCAGTATCTATTTATAAAACTCTGTTGGAGAAAGCGGATGGTTAAAGAATATGGTTGAATCAATCTTGGATGGAGGGCGGTAGTTTAACATTTACTGAAACCCTTTATAATCTTTCTTTAGAGCTTGTATTTCCCGAGTACATAATACTACTTATTTAGTTGTCACATAACTATAGATTAAGTTATATACCTATTCATAATTACTCTTTTGAAATTATTGTTCAGGCACGTGTAATAGATTGTTCTTCAAAATATTGTTTGAACATTCCATTTATTCTCACATTCAAATATGGTCAAAAAAGCTTTATAAATTCATGTTCCTATTATCAATTTGTCATATAATCACCCCCAATTCTGTGGTGTTTGGTCTTGGTGTGAGCCTCATTTGCTAAATTACTTCTGAAATTTTATTCATTATTTGCAAACTTGTGATGGTCACCAAAGAATTAGCTTCCAAATAAGGGCATTTAAGTCCAAGTGGAGACAAAAAACAAGGTACCTCACAAATTAGTAGTTTTGTTTGACCTTAAACACATAAAGAATGTAATTATGCCATGTTTATGCAAGAGCGATGTCGTAATAACATATTCTATAAATTAGTAACGCGACTGCTAATTGCATTTTTTTACTGTGATTTATATTTTATTTCTCCTTATCATCTTGATGAAATCAGTAATTTTTCAGCAAGAAACTAACATGTCAAATTAACATAATGCCATGTCTGCCAACGTACACATAACAGTAGTAAGTTCATTGAATTTAGCTCCTTTTTAGATTGCTACGACCCCCTTGCAAGCTTGCTTCTTCTTGATAAATTTGTTAATAAATCAAAGCCAGATTTAATCATTTTAGATTTACTACTGACAAAATCTGCCCTGTCCTAAAACGATGAAATAATAAACCATACTGAGAGAGAATGTTGGCTAGCTTCTTCCTCCTTTTTTGTTGCTAATTACATACCAGAATCAAATTGCATGAGTCGTATCGATTAAAAGCTTTGCTTTTTACAAATAATCTCGATGTCAAGGGAAAAGCAGGGTGGGAAGCTAGAAATAGCGTACCTATAAATTGAACACAAGCTAACACGGTTCATTAAAGCTATATCAAAAGAAGTAACAAAAAACCCAAAATTACATCAGCTTTCAATGAATTAGAGAGAAAAGCCTGAATGCAAGATGTGCATCAACGGAAACCGGAAGGAAAACGGAAGCCCTGCGTTTTATTACGTAATCGGATCAAAGTGAGAGTGAGGGAGTATAGATTTTGCCTCTTTTTCACCCCTCTCCCATTTCCTCTGCTGCTGTTATCACCCTCCTGATGGTGCCATATTTGACTTGTTTACAAAACAGTTCAGTTTCGTATAAGATGAAAATAGTAATTGATGAAGGGAGATACGTAATGTCGGGAAGAAACGCAAAGTTGGTTGTATCCGGTGCCAACTGTCCTTCCGTAATTTATTATGCGTTCACCCTTACTTTCTTACCTACGCACTTCTCGGTGCGTTGTACCGTTGGTGTCAATTTTCTTTTCTCTTCGATCACCATCAAATCTCATATTGGATCTTTTACAAAGGTGGCTTCGCTAATAAGAAATATCATTGACTATGGCT
Organism: Lepidocyrtus cf. nigrosetosus NNG-2020; assembly: GCA_027744615.1. Taxonomy (NCBI): domain Eukaryota; kingdom Metazoa; phylum Arthropoda; class Collembola; order Entomobryomorpha; family Entomobryidae; genus Lepidocyrtus; species Lepidocyrtus cf. nigrosetosus NNG-2020. The sequence goes on along the minus strand of JAHZNK010000399.1, from coordinate 10,695 downwards.
TCCAAAGAAGTAAATATTCTAAGAAAAATGGAGATAATACATAATATTAACTGACTGTTTGGAAGACAGACGAAATATATTGGAAAACTGTATGGAAAATGTGGTCCTTGAGGACTTTCCAAAAAAGATGAACATGAAGATCATCTTCACAAGCAAGTGAAGTGAGTACGAAGTGGAGAAAACTGAAGGAGAGTTTGCTTTTTTACACCATAATATATAGCATTATATTGGTTGTGCCAAGACATCACGGGAAAAATGGTAAGGATGATCATTCATCCATCCACGCGTATACCATTTTTTGCTGCAAAGTCGGTGGAAAGTGGATGTAACAAAGGAAATCCCAGAAGACACCAATTCCTTCCACCGCACCTCCACCATACCACCACTACCACCGCTTCCATCATCATCATCATAATCGTTCTTGCTACTACATCAGTGGTTCTTGTATGATGCTGCTTGCTACAGCATATAATGGCTCTCCAGTGGAATCCATTCGTCTCTGCAAATAAATCAAGAGTTCTGATGACAGCCGATTAGATGAGATCCGATTGGATTGCATTCACTGAAGGAGAGAGAAAATCTTTTCTTGGCTTTTTCTCGTTTTTTTAAGATGCAGTGCAGTCCAATGCACTGCTGCACATTCTTAAAGAAAGAAGCCATGCAACTGATTAGTTTTTTTTACTTCACCAAGTCTGTATATTATGCGTACCCTTTCATCTTTCACCCAAAGAAAGAAGCAGCATCTTTGACTATTTGGCAAAAGCAGAAACAGTTTAGCGTGTAAGATTGCACGATGCAATATAATAATCCGCTCTGTTTCGCTTGTCTTGCGGCCTTTCTGGATGATGCGTTTGGTTGTATAACACTTGCTCACTTTCCATAAAATTGCAAAAAAATCGGAAAACAGGTAAAAATGATTAAGCCTACATAACCGCTATTAGGTATATTAGTGTTTCGCAATAACTTTCTTAATGTAACTCTTACCTAATCTCTTCGTTTGTTTATTGTTAATTTATCTAATGGCAATCAATGCTTATGCTTTTCGTTTTACGAAAAGTTACGTACGATAAATCATCTTTGCATTATAATTTTTCATTACTTCATTTTATATTTCTTAATTTAACTTAAACATAGTTGAGTAATTTGTATTCCATATTTAAATTGGCCATACAAAATAGAAAAATGAGAATTTTTAAGTAGCAATATTGAATGAGTGATTAATCAAACCACAATATTATGTTTGATGTAATAAAAAACAAAAAAAAACAGGAAGTAAACTTTCTCCAATTTAAAGAAAAAATTAACTAGTTAAATTACATTTGTTTCATTTCATAGTAAAGTGTGGGTGGACTTTTAAAAGAGAACAGTTTAAACAAGCTCACATAATATTGAAATGGTGTAATTGATGAGATGCTGTCCACCAGCATCCAATAAGAATCGCATTTGCTAGTTAATTTTCCAGGGTATTATTTTGCATTATAAGTTTTTTGAAAATTACGTTGGTTTCTTCAGTTTCAGCTTATGTGATGAAATTGTTGGGTTGGATGAAGAAATTTAGTGATTTTAACGATAATGATATGGATAGAAAGGTTTGGGTGTTTGCAGAATAATAACAGTTTATAATTTAGACCAGCAGTCTTCGATGTCCTTTATTATTGTACGACTCAATTGTTTCAAGTCACTAACTGACATAAGTTGAGACTTTTAAGATTACTTTGAATCTTACTCAATTTATATACGTACTTTGATAGGGAAAAATCGTCTTTTATTGTATGTATTTCTAAAGCATCGAAATGTGAAAATGCTCAAACTTGAATCAGCATTTTTACAGAATTCAAATAAGGCCCACAATGTAAAAAGAAAGTTTGAACGTGTTATTCAAAATTGCATGCGGTTTTCCTAAACAAACCCTTGTTCAGAGAGTAAAGTGACCACCATATTGACTCGATCAAATAAAACCCAATACAAACCTAAACGGAAGGTTAAACCGCAAAAAAGATAATTGAGTTCAACTTGCCTTTTCTTTTTGTTTTAAATTTTTCATTACGATAACGAAATTGAAACTGAGTCGTGAGAGATAGTGGCGACTTGCTGATCTTCTTGTTGTAATTATAAAGTTATCTGTAGAATATCCACTAATAGCAAGAGAAACTGAACACAAACCCAACCGGCATAACTCTTTTTAGCTCAAAATGTTCTTGAGTCATTCTTATTTTCAGAAACGTTTTTGTCAGTATCGGAAAAGTATTTTATCTCAAATGCTCTTGTAAACCACGTAATGAAGTAAATTCTCCAAAATGACCGAGAAAAATATTTACTGAACGCTGAACAAAGTTAGTTCATCAGCAGAGCATCATCATAAAATTAGAGGTGATTCTTTTTGAGTTGCTGTAGTCGGAAACCCAGAATTCCGAACCTGAGAGTAAACGTATGATTATCCTTTTTATCATTAACTTTGTATGCCTCTTGTCTCGTCTTTTCTCTTTCAAAAGATAACTTATTTTGTTAATGATAAAAAAGGTTTCAGCAATCTCATCTTGTTTCACCGCTTAACAAGACAAGAGGCGTCAAAAAGGTTGGTTAGGTAAAAAAGAGTTGTTGAGCTTCTTGATGTACAGTAACAAATTCTATAACTTGCAGCAATTCGGACTCGCGCTCGCACCCAAACAAATGGAGTGCTTTTAGGCTTTTAGTGAATTTTTGGAGACAGTCAGTCTGGAAAACCATCCAAACAAATAAACTTTTATGTGTATTTTATGTGTTTTTACATACAAGAATACACCCATCGCTGGCGACAGAGAATGCTTTGTCACCTTTTTAAAGGCATTGTTGCGTCTGGGGTGAAGTCTTTAATAGTGCACGTAATCTTGTAGGTAACAGTATTAATTTAGGCTGTCGGGTTAAAGACCTAAAGGAGTGTTATAAACGTTGCTTCATTAGTTCGGTTTTATCTTTTCTATTGTTGTTAATATTTGCTAAAATTTTTGAATTTGGTTTGTTTTGATTTTTGAACAAACTTCCCACGCACACAGCATTCCTTTAATATTTTTATAAAGTTAGATAATCTGATATTTAAATGGAAAGAAATAAAATGTTCAAATCTCCTGACTTAACATACTTCACCTTATTACCTGTTACTTATTGTGAATTTGACAACTAAAGAAAAGAGGATTTGAAGTCAATGTGGATAGAACCACTGCTGAGCTTGTCATTCGCCTGGAAATGAGAATCTGTCAAACCGCCATCAACATCAAAACTCAATCTTTTTTAAGACGAGTGAACAACACCATCATTTTTCTCTTTGCTAGACTTGTTGGTGGCAGTTGAACAAAGTGAATATTTATGTCTGAAAACGTGTGTTTTGTTTCTGCCTTTTAAAGGAACATCTCACAGCTTCATCATTATTACACTCAAACTAAACGAAAAGTTAGAAGTCCTTTAGGTTTTTAACCCGACAGTCTAAATTAATACATCAAGAAGCTCACACAATGTTGAAATGGTGTAATGGATGAGATACTGTCCAGCACACAATAAGAATCGCATTTGCTAGTTTATTTTCTAGGGTATTGTTCAAAATCACCTTCCCTTTTAAAGGAACATCTCACAGCTTCATCATTATTACACTCAAACTAAACGAAAAGTTAGAAGTCACTTCTTCTTGTCTCATCTCTATACACTTTCCCATTTACAATCAGTTTGCTGTCATGTCAAACAAGAATCAAAGGGAAGATATGGCAAAAGTGGATTCCCACACATTTGTCATCTTTTCTCTTTCCGTCTTCACTCCTTGACTCTCTCAGCGTAAAAACACTGGATAAATCACGAGAAAAAAGGTAGGCAATGTAACAAATCAAAAATTACGCCATATGGTGGTAGCGGTAGAGATGAAATGATGATTATTCTACCTCTGCATCATACTTTTTGTCTATATATGTATTTGCCGTCTTTTTTTACGCACTTCAGAATCAGTTACATAATCCATAATCTAATCTCGTTTTCTTGCTTGTTGGGTGGTTAGGCAAAAAGAAAAGGGAAAATTATTTTTTCTTTCATATACAAGCATAAATTCATTCACTCTTTAAGTTTATTTTCTTGGCTTGCAAGATTGGGGGAGCTGTGCAATGGGCTTCTAAAAAGCGGATCTATAGGTTTCTAGTTTCCGTCTCCGTCATCATGTGCATGATTATCATCATAATCACCACCTCCGTTTAGACTTGGTTACATGAATAATGACTGTAGACTCATTTTCTCATGGCTTGGTTCTCTTTTTGGTGGGAATGATGTGACTTTTTGACAAGATGGAGGGAAGCATGGATGGATATCCATCTACTGAGCTGCTGTTTTAATGTCGTAATAATAATAAGCCTTTAGAAGCTTTTATGGGTGGTTAGGCAGGTAGGTAGGAAATAAGAAGGCGTATCTTAAATTACATAATTTCCAGGTGGTACAACTTTGTAGCTAGTAGCATTGCTAACAGTAGCATAAAAATGATTCACATAAAACGATGAAGCAAGCAAAGTTAAATCGGATGAACAGTGATTTCCAAATCCATTTTTATTTCCCATGTTAATTCAGAAAAAGTCGACATTATAAATGACGTTTGATCTGGATGACTGAACCTCGACGGAAATAAGTATGCTTATACTATAACCGCATGGGAAATCACCCAAAATTCACTTTTAAGCGTTATGTAATCAATAAAAGGAATTGAAATGTAAAAATATGAATATTTCCATTATTCCTCTTATGACATGATGAGTTTCAATAGAAATTTATATTGTAAGTATGCCCCAAGTTAAACTTTCTCAAATCAAGATTAACTTGCCATGATTAACATAATAGAGACATGCAAAAAAACTACATTCGAATTTGAAAAGTGAACTAAATTAAAAGGAAGTTCATAAAAATAAAAAATCAAATTCGTTTCCATTAAATTAAACGTCTACCGAATCTTATTTCATTCAAAAGTAAGTTTGGTTAAATTCGTATACGTATTACACGGAAAGGCGAATAAATACCGTCGCCGACTTTAATATACAAAAATGCAAGGATCATTGATCCACATTTTAGGATGGCGACTCAAGTTATTTTATTCGTAGAAAAAGTAGAATTAAAGTTCTAATCGTTTAAAAAACTCTGAGTTTTATAATACCTTATCAGATTCGATCCAGCTGCTTTGTCAGTAAGCAAAAAACGTGAACGATTCTTCAAAATTTGCCGTCGCCTCTTCTATGTTTCTTATCGATAACAATTTTCCCTTAATAATAAAAAGCTATGTCAGTGCCAATAATCGAAACCATCACGTTTTATTGGTTTGCTATAGCTTCTTTTTGGAAAATCAAGTGCAAGTGTTTCTTTATATAGTAAAAGTCAATCATCATTCTTTCGTGATGATGACGCGACAAAAAACTTCATCCCGATATTATTTTATAGACTTCTACACTTCACTTCATTTGAATTTCAACATGTTTATTACATTTCAACCCAAATGATACCATTCCTTGTGATTCGGGTTTGATGGAAATAACATTTTTGACACTCCATTCAAATCTTTTATAAAAACTTGCACTCAATTCCGAATCAACAACCTGGGACCCTATTTCCATTAACTTTACTTGCCGCACCAAAGTACGCACATTTATGTATCTAAAATGCAATTTGGTTCCTTTCATAAACACGCAACATCTTACCCACCTGAACGCACCGTGAACTTGACTTCAAAGAAAAAAAACTTGATTTTTATTCTCTCTCCGAATGTATGTAAAATACATTTGTACGTGTTGGAATGAACCAGACTTGGGATGTGTTTGGTTGTCGGATAAAGGTTTAATGTGGAGTGCAGTAGCGGAATTGCTTCCAAGAAAAATATTTAATCACAGTTTTCGGATAAAAATTACTACCTGCAAGGATGAGGCATGGTACCATCCCTTCTTTATATACTTTTGGAGGTAAAAGTATTTATCATGTCCATCTGAACATTACTTTGAAAGTCTACTTTGAACAAAGAAAATGAAAAAATAATAGCCAGAGTGCATTTCTTACAGGTAGGCAGCGGGCATCATTCTACCTACAGGGTTCTAAATTACTATCTGTTGCAATGTGGCAAGAACAAAATAAAAAACAAACGAGTTAGGGAGCCCTTGGTTTTGTAGGTAGAATAAATAACCTGAGCTGAATAACAATAATAAAAATGGAGAATAAGCAATAGGAAAAAATAAGGACCACAATAAAGCGGCTACGAGCCAAGCCTTCATTCCTCCTTCTTTTTTAGTTATTTAACTTGTAAGAATGATAAAGGGAAAAGGGGTAAATCTGTATTTCAACTATTCAAACAAGACGTGGGGTTTTAGGGTGTAGGCATCTAGACAAAATTAAAGGGACAGAATAAAGTCCAGTTCGTCTTTTCTCTACAAGTTATCTTAAGAAAATCACTTTAACAAGCAGAAAATGAACTGGACCGGACTAACTGGATATTCGTTGCATGTGTGTGAGAGAGGGAAGCATAGGGAAAGAGAAAAAAGTGGTATAAATAAAAAGTAGTTTGTCTCTCTCGATGTTGTTGGACGATGAACCTCCAAAAACAACAACACAGAGAAGCGACCCAGCACTATTAAATTTCGTCATCATCGTTCTCTTCAATTTATCATTGCTTGGGTGAATATTATTATAATATATTTTTAAGAATCAGAGATTCAAAATTTTTGTCTCTTTTGGCTCCACTCCACTCGCCGTCCGTCCATCCACTTTGATTGTCTTGGGGAATGTAGTTTTACAGCATCATTTTATGAAATGAGTCAGGTTAAGGGAGAAGTAAAAATATATATTTTTTTGGGCTGGACTATCTACGAGAGAAAGCCACCATTTCTTTAGAGTAAAATCACGAATGTTAAGATGATAACAATAATGAAAATAATAATAATAATAGCAATAATGATAAGAAACAAGTAGTAAAAAAGGACACATAAAAATATAATGCTTTTGTACCCAACCTTTGCGACTTTAAATCCTCATTCGCATGAAACATGCAAACCAAATAAAAAAGAGACCGGGAAAGACCTGTTAGCAAGTTTTACATCATGTCCAGTCATCATCGTGATCTAAACAGATTCAGAAATGGAGATAATCATAAAAAGGGATATGCACACGTAACATATAAATACTTGCATAAAGGTAAATACTAACTAATATCTTTTTTATTTGTTGTGGACGAGGCTGTTGGCCTGTCTTCTCCTCGTTTTATTTCATATTCTCCCATTCACAGAGTTCATCGTCTCTACTCATCAACACAGATCAAGTTTGTTGAAGTGAATAATCTTTATACAAAGTATATTAAATACCCTTCTTTTCCCCTTCAAGCGATATGCTTTTAGCTTACTTTTTTATTATGTATCTATATCCATGCATAAAAAATCAACACGACAAGTTTCCTCATTTAAAAATAATTTTATGCGAAAAATAAAACCTCAAAGTCAGGTTGATTTCATCAAAAGTACAAAAGTATAGATTTTTTAGATTAGTATTGTCCTTTAATTCCAGTTGGATAGGTAGCAGTTTTCCTTGTTGAACTTGAAAATTAGGACTGGGAATAGAGATAAAATTCACCCTCATTGCACATCTGTTGTGGTTTCTTGATTGTTAAGTTTAGCGAGAAAAGGATGTAAGAAAAAAGTTACATAATAATATTAAGAAGAGAAGACAGAGATACTTTTAGTGCTTAGGTACATACAAGTTCCATGCAGGTGTAACAATGGAGTTTTCTTTGTCAAGGAAATTTTTCGTTTCGTAATGCTCTTTAAAAGTGATTTTCTACTCTTTGCTCCTGTTCTTCAATTCTGTGGCTGTTGTTCTCCTTGCCTGAAACAAATTCATTTCTTATGCTTCTACATTTTCTTCCTTGTGTATTTACCAACATTATCATAATACGTAGGTAGCATTGTTGAACGCACTTCAAGACTTTTTAAAACCAGGTTGATCCCTATCATCATTACAAAACTCTATTACGTCAAGCTGAGCCAATATAAGCCATCCAGGAAGGCTAGGGAGAACAAAAAAAATATGTTATTTATTATTGATAGAATTTTTGGTTTGGATTGCAAGATTCAAAAGAGCCTGCATGTCCTCTTGGTTCATTCTTCGAATGAAAACATTTTCTTTCAGACTCCCTTCTTTCTTTCGAGGCAAAAGTTCCTCAGGTAGAAGCAGCAAAGACATTGAAATTGAAATGATCCTGTTGATTGTCATGTTGATGAAGATCGGTCTAGGAAGAACCTACTGCTGACTTAAAATGTTGTATAAAAATCCCAAGTTTCTCTTAGATTATGCTTCCTAGTTAGTTAAATAAAATTTTAGTTAAGTCAATAATCAGACGCAAGTTTGAATATACAAACACATTTGATCACAATGGGTTAGGAAGACGTGTGGGATTTTAGGGAGTACACAGGGGTTGATAACTGCCCTGTATGTATGTATATATTTGCTGATGATGATAAGATGACGATGCGTGAGTGTGTGTAAAAACAGGCTTTTACCTACTCACATGAGCTGACGATGATGAGATGACTGTATGTACTGACAATAACGCAGTATTTTGTTGTATTCCATATGTCTTCCATTGCATAGTTGTGTTGGTTTCACTAATGTAAATTCCCCTCAGGTAACGTGAACAGGTAACAATGAGACTAACCAGCAAGTTAACAAAGAATTATACCTTTCCCTGCAGCAGCCGCAAACTGCAGGAACTTGCATGTGAGTTGAAAGAGTGAGAAAAGAAATGAAGAGTCTTCTTGATAACTTTTAAGACTTTTTCTCAGGTAAGCCAAGAGAAAAAATTATTTGTCAGTCAGTCATGTTCAGTTGAGGTGGTGGTGATTGCCTGGTGGTTTGTATGTGGCATGCTGTTTAAACCTTTTGTCAGAAATATACTTGCATTTGACATGGGGAAGAAGAATATGGAAGAAAATGTGATATAGACAAGTAAATGTTAAGTGTTAACTATATTGCTCTGTGTGGCTATTTTTGTGACTTCAAAGTGAATGGAAGAAAAGAAGGGAAGGGGTTGTAGGAAAAGAAAACATTGGAAATGAGGTTGATATCATGAGAAATACACTCAAACTTAGGTAAATATTGTTTAAACTCTTGTTGGTAGTTAAATGGTGTCATGCCGTATTCAGCTGAGAACATGAAATCATTTATAATTAGTCACATATAAGCAACTTACATAACTGTGAACTGAACGTGACAAAAAAAAGCTCGTCCAACATCGCTCTCCATTTCCAATAAAGCTCAATCATCTCTAAAAATAGGTTTTATTCGTGTAAGTTATTACTTTACGACGCTTGCATTTTTATTAAGCCGTATTCAAGTAATAGAACTAGCAATGCGTACTATATTTTTCATTCTTTAGCTGTTCAATTATAAGTTTTTTATGTATTTTTTGTCAAGGACTTTTAAAAGTGTTCATGTCAAATCAAATTCTGCTCGTAAATCGTAAATACGGTCGTGTCCATTCATTCAGACAACTGCATGTAATATATACGCATAGCAATGTAGAAACGAAATAGAACATCACAACAATAGCAGAAGTGCAGCAATTATTGTCCATTCTTTACATTCAATTCTTCTGCTCTAATTCTTCTCTTCATTGTCATTGCTATTGTCGAATGTTTATTATCTATCTATAAAGAGAGTACAGCTATAGTGAAGCGAATGCAACAAGTCGCCATTCCATCATGCTTCCATCATGCGTCGTTCCTTCTTAATCCCGAAATATAGTTTGGGTTTTATTAGGCTGCTTGTTTCTTCGAAGAAACCGAGTTTTGTCATTGTGTCTCCTCAGAAAGACTCTGTCAAGTCATTTATTGCTAGAGGCTACCCTTTTATAAGAAATATACCTGTCGACCAATAATAATAATACCTGATCACTCAAATATCCATCAGGTTTCCTTTCGAATGAGAAAAAGACTGCTTGATATTATACATTTAATTGGACTTGCTTAGGGAGTGAAATCATGTTTCCTTTTATCAAAGTTTTGATGATTTAAATCCAATGCGTTTTCATTTTCATACGGGTTAGTTTTAAAGCTGAAGTGACAGTGAGCGCAACAACGTGCAAGTAGTTTTAATTCAAACTAGTGTTTTTGGCAGATCCTTTAAAAATCACGTTTTATTTTAGAAAATATAACTTTTAATTTTCTTCAATTATTATTTTTTGAAAAATAAGGAGTGCTCATTTTCTTCAATTTTGGATGACTTCATGTGTGGCACAACAATTTATACAATAAATATATGAAATCGTGATTACTTGTAGTCTGAAGTGGATCTTCTCTGCTGCTGAAAATCATTTTTTCTTGTTGTCAAAAGTTGCATGTTTTTTCTATAACAAATTCACTACTCTTACCATCAACTCATTAACGTACCAAAACAAAATAGTCTCAATATTTTCATCATCATTTTAAAAGAAAGATCATCATAGAATGGCAAGCATGCTCGTTGATGATGAAAAGCTGGAATGATTTATTAGTATCTTTCCTTGTTGATACGTGCTCACTATCGTCATCAAGAACAGTTTGAACGTGTTGTGATTCTCACCATTCTTTGTTCAACATTTCTTATTACCTATATTACTCCTACTACTGTTTTGAATAACTTTTTGAATATATTGAGTTTGGTAAGTTCAGCTTTTAACCAACGAGTTAA
>JAHZNK010000398.1:0-13486 GCA_027744615.1 Lepidocyrtus cf. nigrosetosus NNG-2020 | reverse complement strand
AAACTGTCATAAAATTTAACAAACAATTGTCATCAAATCATTATAATTGGTCAATATGTGTACTCAAAATAAGTTAAAGAATGTGAGGTAAGGAAAGAAAAAGTAGAGGGATTTTGTTGCGGTTATGTCAATAGGAGATTACACGCATTATAGGACGAGGGTGGTGGGAACCAGCTAGTAGTATAATAAGTAGTTTTATAAAAGTCTTAAACTGATTATTTTTTGTAGGCTATTTTACATTGCAATTTTGATAATCATAGTTTGCCAGCAACAGAATTAAATTTGCAATATGCTGTTAAACTGTGATCACAATCTATAAGTTAAATACCTGCACTCTGCCTGTCATTGTTCAATGTGATTGATGAGCAATTGAATTTTTACATAACCGCTGACAATTTTATCATGAAAGTGACATGTTATTTCCGGTGAGAGAGAACTAATACACTAACGCTTGCATACTTTGTACTTTACACCTAGGAATAAATCATTTAATTTGTAGAAGTAAATGCCAAAGCAAGCCTATTGAATCAAATGCAGTCATCCACATCCTTTAAAATTAATGCTATTTTGGAGAAAAGTATAAAATCATTTAAAATAATTGAATTTAACTATATATTATTACTATTTCCGTTAACTCATGGGGAGCATAATATTTTATTGCTTGCTTTTGTTTTAAATGTTACATGTTTAACTGCTTTGACATTGCGGCGCATGTTTGCGTTCTAAAGGATTTAATACAAGCTTTATACTATGATCAGCATGCACTAATTGCAATCAGCGTCGGTTTAAAAGATGGAAGCCATTGTAGCGTTCCTTCTTGTACCCCAACAACGTTCAACATGGCAATATAATGTTAATTTTATTCAACCATGAAATAGAAAAATGTGCTGAGAAGATTTTAGCAATAAAATGTTAATTTTATTCAACCATGAAATAGAAAAATGTGCTGAGAAGATTCTAATCACAAAAATCGCAATGCTAAATAGTTCGTTGTCTTCAACCTAGATTTTGCAGGTTTTTGGTAAGAAAATGTAGATTTGCATCCATTTTTAGAAAAGAAGAGAAGGGAGCAAATAAAATACAAATGCCAAATCCAACATAACTACAAATAAAATGGTAATAACCATCAGAAAAACTTTAATTCAATTTGTAACCATTCTCCTGAATTAGGCACATGAATACAATCAGGTTATATAACAAGTAGGAAAGGTAGAGCAAGCAAGAAGCTATAAAGAAGCTTTAAAACAAAACGTTATGTAAAAACGATCTCAAAACAAACTTTATATACTTGAGCTCAAGTTGCCGGTAAACAACCGAACGCTATTGGTAGAGCAAGCAAGAAGCTATAAAGAAGCTTTAAAACAAAACGTTATGTAAAAACGATCTCAAAACAAACTTTATATACTTGAGCTCAAGTTGCCGGTAAACAACCAAACGCTATTTTGACAACGATTGTGATGTGATTATTTATAACAACCAATTTGTAATTACACAATATTATCGACATTATTAACTTGACTGTCGGTTTTTCTGACAAACATCATTACATCATCAAAAATCAAATTTGTGTAAGAAACCTTTAATAGCTTTGTCGGCCAAAATCATAACATGAGTTGTATAATAAAATGAGTAAGCTAATTTGGTTTTCATGATCTACACTTTACACAACAAGCTTTTAATAAAACTATTTAAAATTTTTGTGAATGAAACAGAAAATCATCTCATTTTTGAAGGACACGTACTTTGCTTTGTTTTTGTTACGCAGACACAAGACGGAACGAAAGGCACACAAAGGGATTTAGTTAAACTACTATTTCTGAATGTATTCCAAAAGCAATTCTATTTATACAATTAAGTGAAAGGATGCCGAATTTTGTATCGCTTCTTTTGTTTGCTTCAGTCAAGATAAATTCCCTAAGAGATTACGAGATAAAGTCTTATTATGTTCACATTAAAACGTTCCTTACATCAGTCAAGTGAAGCCAAAAGCCGAAATGGTAAGAAAGAAGAAAATAATATGTAATTGCCCTACACATAGAATTAATCCTTTTCTCTCTGGCAATGATCACGATAATGATTTGAACAATAAATGGAAAAGTACAGGTACGCAAGCGGATCCTTTATCAACCCGAGGAAAAAGAAGTCACACAAAGAACCAAGATAATTGTAATAGGCCCTTGAGGGAATACTTTACTAAAAGTTGATAAACATTTGCTCTAGTCAAATAAAGTTGCGAAGGAAGAATGAATGATGAAAGGAGTGAATAAAAGCTAAAGATTTAAAAAAGATCTCTGTGGGAGAAAGAGGGAGAAACAGGAACATCTTTCAACATCAGTGCCAACTGCAAACAAATGAAAAAGAAATCAAAACCAACTTGTTCATATAATGTTTATACATTCTTGTCTAATTGCTAAGCGGATCCTTTATCAACCCGAGGAAAAAGAAGTCACACAAAGAATCAAGATAATTGTAATAGGCCCTTGAGGGAATACTTTACTAAAAGTTGATAAACATTTGCTCTAGTCAAATAAAGTTGCGAACGAAGAATGAAAGGAGCGAATAAAAGCTAAAGACTTAAAAAAGATCTCTGTGGGAGAAAGAGGGGAGAAACAAGAACATCTTTCAACATCAGTGCCAACTGCAAACAAATGAAAAAGAAATCAAAACCAACTTGTTCATATAATGTTTATACATTCTTGTCTAATTGCTATCATTACGCAACCTCTTAATCTGTCTGGATTACATTGCTTCAAAGATGTATAAATATTCTGCTCGTCTTTGTCTTAGTTTTAATGGCATGGCAGGATACTTTTAATTTCAGCAATAGGACTCGATAAAAATGTTAATGAAAGGAGAGACAATGAAATAAGAGAGGAACAATCAAGAAAAAATGTGGTTGTTTCATTGCTTCTCCCAGACATAGGCTGGGTCAAAAACTATTTTCTTTCTCCAATTTCCATGCATTTTGCCACCTCATCTTTCTCATTTTCTGGTGTATGTAGTTGTGCAAACATAAAGCTCTCCCGTTTTTCTTTCTCTCTCCCCCTTTGAAAATTTTATTAAGTCATTAAAAATGAAGTAAATTTGTTTTTCATAAAAATCTCTTAAGTGTACAATGTAACCGTAACATAAACATTTTTAGAATGAATCTAACAAGTGATAGTTACAGGAATGTAACAAGTATATAAGAAAATGGGCTATAAAAGCTTTTTCGTCTTTTCCCCCTCAAGTTCTTCAAACTAAAAAATAGGACAAGTATAAAGAATCTTTGCCTGAGCTAAAAACAAATTGTGAAAACTTTTTAAGACAACATAAAACCGTATAATGTACATAATAAGTTTCATTTACATATTATATTAGTATTTTTACAGGTAACCCTGCAGCTAACGTAACAAAGAAAAGAGTCATAATCATAGTTAGTGTGAATGCCTTCAAGTCTTAAAAGTTATATTGAGTCAAAGCACTGCCATCGTACTTATTATCATCAGCAACATCAGTAACAAAAAATGTTAATGAAGCAATAAACACAAAAATAATTTTTTTCCAAGGTAAAAAACTTTGAAAATGAGAAGTGGTTTGAATGAATTGAAAAAGGAAGGGAATTATTTGGAATGGAAATGGAATGAAGTGCTGACGCTCTGACGCTGCTGTTCTTGTAGAAAATAATAAAAAAATTATCTTTGTCTCCTTCCCTTTTCGAATTAAATCCCCCTTTCCCAACGTCATCAACATTTCATACATGTATAGTAGTGGTAAAGAAGGTCTTATGAATTTTACATTGGAAAAAAACACTCAAGGGCTTATTTTTAGGTGAGCCGTACGTAATCAGAACATGTAAGGCGTTTAAGGCCTTTTGGAAAAATCCCAAGCGAGTCGAGTCTCTCGGACTTTTAAAATCTAAATAGCACATCATAACATCATCGCCTTCGCTATCATCATTGTCGTGAAAAAATAAGATTGGTCTGGCCTGGCACTGACTGGCATTATGTAAATTGTAGTTTTCCCCAAAGCTCTAGATCTGTCATGGGGAATATGTCAGTTGGTAGTAAATTTTGCAGTGTACCTACCTGGCTGCTTCAAGTAAATAGTTTAGCCTTGAACAGATTATTTCCTGAATTTGTAGAAAAGGTAGAGGAAAAGTAGGCAATAGAAATTGAGCAGATGTAAAAAATATTGAGAATGACACCCACGAACTTAACTGCGTAGTTTATTACTAAAAAGTATTTTTATTAAATTTAGAAAAACAGCTTAAATGAAAATAAAGATTTATCTTTTATATTTGAAATCAATATGAACATCAGAGAAAGAATTTAATGTAAAAGAGACGCCCTTTATTTTGTTCTTCCTGGAAATTTCACATATGGATGCGCACTTGTTTATTACCTGTTGATTTTACTAAAAAGTATTTTTTATTAAATTTAGAAAAACAGCTTAAATGAAAATAAAGATTTATCTTTTATATTTGAAATCAATATGAACATCAGAGAAAGAATTTAATGTAGAAGAGACGCCCTTTATCTTGTTCTTCCTGTAAATTTCACATATGGATGCGTACTTGTTTATTACCTGTTGATTTTCACTTGTTTTTCTCCAGCATCAAAACTTATTTGGTTGATCACTGGAACGCTTTCATTCCATTCATTTCTCATCAACATCAACATCATCTTTCGATACAGGCTCTGGCCTTAATTTATTTCAGGAAAAACTCTCCAGCAATACATGCAATACAGTAATCCATGTGTATTTAAATCGATCTGATACAACAACAGGTACAGACGACGTAACAACCAAACTCCACATACTTTCCTTTTCATAGGAGTTTAAATGTTTTAGTCCTGTGTAGGACGTAATACGTAATACGTAACTATCTATTTTGATCAGTATTGAAAGATAAATGAATATTACATTACAGAATCGTTAATTTAACATTGGTTAACAGAATGTATGTAAGTACACTGAATTTGTAATGCGTAATAGCGTGGTCGTATTGTAGAAGGTCACTCGATGATATGATGCACCTAAAAAGGAACTTTTTAAGTCAACAAGGAAAAAGACCCTACAAATATTCAAATACTCTGAAGTACATTTGGAATGCAAAGGAAACACAATCCAGTTAAAGTCAGGAAGATTCGCTTCAAATTCAATCTGTCTTTGTCTTGGTATTCCCTTACCAGTACGTTTTTCAGGTAGGACCAGTCTTGTTTTTGATCTAATATATCTCATCTCATCCCTATAAGATCATCCCATGTAAGATATGCGTAGGAATCACCACTTCAAAACTACCATTTGCACTGCATATTTAATCACTTCTATTCCCATTTTTCCATACATTAGATTTGTCTTACTTCTACTCAATTCAATAGTAACAGAGAGGACCCTCTCCTTAAAAGTCCTTAAGGATAACAAGTTGAATTCTAGTCGATCTTTATGCAGATGTGTGCCTACTTGAACTAGAGAAGAGATTGGACTTCAACATTGCTCGCTGCTGAAGCAGAGTTAATGCTGGCAAGCCAAGAGATTTGGTTTCAGTTGCTTGTTGAAGCTTGCATCGTACGGACGCTCTTGAGTGAAGGGAGTAACGCTGTTTGGGGCAATTTCATACATCAAACCTTCAAACAACTTGCTAAAACAAACGTGAATTTTTTATTGTGAAAAATATAATTTTACGTGGGCTTGAAGAAGAAAAATAGCAAATTGAACATTGATTGGCAATTGGTCTTGGTAGGATATCAATTTCATAAATTACAGTGAGTGGCCCTACCTAAGTTATTACTTGCGATAAAAAACTCAATAAATTTTTCTCTTTTGGATGAATAAGGAAGCGACTTCAGTAAAAAGTGTCACTAAAAAGGTGATTTAAGAGTTGGATAGTTTGTTGCAAATCGTATTTTGTAAGCGTCACATAAAACATTTGGTCCACGGACTAATATTTTTGACAAAAATATTGCTGTAAAGACAGAATCTAGTTTTTCTCCAGAATAATTTAAATCATTGAAGTGGCTGTCGCATGTTCGATGAAATTCTAAAAATAAACAGTTTTTTGGCTGTCGAGACAATATCAAAGTGAAGTGAGTTGTGTCGTGTGAAGAAAAGTAACGCTTGTTTTGTTTTCCTAATAGATAACTAACATAAATAGATACGACACGTTCACAAAATGCATTGAAATGATTGTCGCCACCCGAAAAAAATTTTCACGGTAGATTATTTCCTTAGTAATGATTATCTTAAATATTTTAGAGGGTTTACGTGCATTTTTCTTGAATTTACCTCATTAAAATAGCATTCGCTTTGAAATTTTTATGCAGCGATTTACATTAATTTGTTAATAAATCGTTTAATTAGCAACGATTTGAATTACGTTTTTCTCTTAGTAACAATCTACCGTGAAAATTTATTTTTGGTTGGCGACAAAAATTCAATTTTGTGTAATACTTTTTAATAAACGTGTCGTATCTATTTATGTTAGTTATCTATTGTTTTCCTTGGACAAGATTGTTGTCATAAACATCAACAAAAAATAATCAAAATGTTGGAAAGTGATGGAATCAGCGATGACGTGAGCGACTGGGGTTCGGATTTCGATGATGTCGAGGATGACAAGGTAAGCTTAAAATGATTTTGTCAAAAACTAATGTAAAAATCTGCTGGATATGACTACTTTCTTCAATCTTTTGTTGCTTTACCTTCACACTTCCCATGCAATACTTCGATTTATACTAGTTTCATTAGATTTTTGCTCTCATTTCATACGCGTGTAACATTCCATGGAAAATTATTCATTCATTTTGCTCTACGCATAAAAATTTTGACCTATGTGATAAGAAAAGGTGTCAAAAGTTGTTCAAACTTTATTTCTTGGCATTGAAGGTTGGAGAGTTAAAAGTGAGACAAAAGTTTTTTTCTAATGAGAATTGAAAGTGATTTCTCACGGGAAATAGCCATCATTGACCATCATACCAGTTCCTTTACCTTACCGACCGATTGAAAAGATTATGATGATGATTGAGTTTGTTGAGGGTAGGTGTTGTTAACTAAGACAAGACCACATCAATCAAGTTACCTAACCGATATAGAACTTGACAAGGACACAATTTATTGCTACTGCTGGTATTTTTTGAGTAACCAACCAACCCATATTTACCATTTTAAAAGTGGGGGTTGACCGTAATCATAACAGAGAATCCACTTTCTTTTATCATTAATCTTATTAACTCCCTCCTGGATTCCCTCTAGCCTTGCTAGTTTTAAAGTAATAATTACTTTTAAAGATTCCCGTATAATTTTGGAGACTTCCTCCAACTCCCTGCTGTAGTAATGACTAATGATGTTTAAATGACAAAGGCAGCCAAATATAATTAGTAATTAAGTTTACCCAGGATGATTAACATTTCTTGTACAATCTCATTAACAAAATTGATTTAAGATTACCGCAGTAAACTTTAATAGTCATTATAATTAACTTCCAAGAGCATTAGAGTCACAGGAAGCAATTGCTGATTGTATGGTTGAGTGAATAGAATGCGATTTCCACTAATCTATGAGCAGCCCTTAAAGACTATCTATCTAGGGAAGATCCTTTTATGATTATGATAAGGTTATGATTATGAATATCTAATCATAGTTTTAATTCTTATGCCAACTTTTAAGCTACTGCCCAAGGTCAAGCTCATGTAAAATACTCTGAGAATAATTACGAAACTGGAAGATTAATCAAAGATAAGCATATAAAATTGCATCAATCATGGTTAAAGTGTGATTGAATAAAAGATAAGAAAATGCAAATTAGTAGTCAAATTTTAAAAAATTCATTTCCCGCTTTTTGGCAAAACGTAATCTTACGTTAATCAGGCACTCATCTTCATCTTATCTTCATTATGAAAATGAGAAAACGAATGAAAAACGTTATTGAAGGCCAAGCTCTCATTAAAAAACGTTCGTTCGACGACGAACTTGTATTTGAGGAAATGAACTTTTTGGCGGGATTTTTTTTTGTTTTTCCTCATGGATACAAAAAATGTCTTGTTTTGCGTGTAAAAATCGCATCATCACATTTTTGACAGGACTTTTTACTCGTTCGCTCTCGCTCGTGTCTCATTTTTTCTGGTTGATCGATTTGAGTTTTGTATCGCAGAAATTAAATAATTTTAATGCAAAATTCGCAGTGCCAATTAAAACAATTGAAGGAGATTAGTTAGGACCCTAATTAAAGTTTCATCAGAGGGAAAGGTGTACGTTGTGGCTTCATGATAAGGTAGTTTTAAGGCGGTTATTTTCCTCGTAGATAAGCTCGACTTGGAATCAGTCATCATAATGGGTAAATGCTGTAGTAAGAAGCAAGCCGGAGGAGGGGATGGTGATGCTGGAGGAAATCCTCAACGGTCCTGCAGTCATTGTCATCAGCCAAATTGCAACTGTCCAAAGGGAGGGGACGAAGCTCCAGCACAGGATGGTTAAATGAAGGAGTTCAACAGCTGACTGAGGTTCCTCCAGAGTTTGAGCATTACTCTTCAAATTGACCGTGTTTGTTTCGAATTCCATTAATACTAAAATCTTTAAATTCTTGTTCTCTGATAAATGAAGCCATGGTCTTATCTGATTAAATAATCTCCCTTCAGATTTAAAAACTTTGTGGTTTGTTACAAGTACTAATTTTAACTTATTGCGAAACTAGCCATTATCTTTTTAGCTACTCCCGTCATACATATTTTGTTTCAGTAGTTTAAAATGGTATTTAATTGTAAGTAAACAATGTATTTTGTCCGTTTTAAGAATTGTTCTGGTCGTCAGCCAAGATAGTAGATAGTAGGTGCATGTTCAATTTAAATCTGAATCATCCACTCCTCTCAGAGCCATCATTATATTTATCATATTCATCATAATTTAATTTAACTGTGTATATTAAGTTACGTAGTTGTAATTTGTAGGTATTATCATGCGCGTCATATTACTTATTGCACGTACCTATCTCTTACGGTACCCAGATCGAAGGAATGATAATTTCTTGAAAATTTTCTGCTAACCTTGTTTTAAAATTAAAAGAAGCACCAACCAACAATTTAAACGGTTGTCTTTAGTTTAATCTGTACAAAAAGCCTACTTTTAATTTGATGCTATCTTTTATGAACCATGTTTAAAGTCAAGATTTCAACACTTTTAATGGCGTCCTTCACATAAGTGGTTTTTACTACATTTTTTGGTTTCATTTTCATTCATTTGTAAATTAAATGCATTCATTCCACAGCAGTAGTATTTTGTAGTTTTTAAACAGTGGTTTTGTCAATTGTCATTGTTTTTGACGCAATATTATACATCGCTGTTTCTCTTGTAATTCGCTTCTCATGGTTTGCTCATCCTCCTCACTTGTTCGCATCTTTTGTGAAACTTATAGTGTTTGTTTCGTAATTTAATAGTTTTTTTTAAACGTTGTCGGTTTATTTTAAGTCGCTTCTTTTTATTCAAGAAGGATATGTTTGCTTGAAGGCTTTAAACTGTTAGATTTTATGTTAAGTAGTTGCTCCGCATTATACAGTCAAGTCTAGCGTGTGTTTATAGAACCGGGGCATTCTCAAACATTAAAAAATATGTCATGAAAATGTAAATGATGTGAATGAAGGAAGACGGAGAATTAACCCCGGATGTTTTCTATAAGCCTTAAAATACAAACAACAGCGAAACATCATCTTCAGATGATGATGAATCACATTCACATTGGCAAACAGAAGTCATTACGACAAAGAGAAAGATGTTGGCTCAAGCCATTCAGTTATTCTAGTACTCTTTTTTATTAGTCATGCAATATGTGCAAATAAAATATTAATTATTACCATTGCAAATGTGTTGACTAGTTTTGCTCACGCACCTTCATCCGGCTTTCCTTTTGCCGTGCCTTAAGACAATGTGCAGAGATGACTTGTTTCCCTTCCTCATTTTTGCTGCATTACTGCAGTTGCATACAACGAAAAGGATCCGTCTTGTCTACAGAAGTTAGGAATTCCGTCATTTCTCCAATGAATCATGCTATGTGCCATGTGAGAAATACAAGAATGCCTGCGTTTTCTTTGATCTTATCTCCCCTCAAATACTTCTGTTTGTTTGTATAAATGAAATACAAAAATTTAACCGTAAAACCCCTGTAGGAGGTATATGCGTTTTTTCATGTGGTCATGCCGAGATTATGAAATTAGTATCGCATCGGTGAGGAAGAGTTAAGATTTCAGTATTAGGCAAGCTCTCACTAAAATTATTCTGAAAGGGCACGTGTAAAGCAATTATTGTCAGAGTCAGAACAGAACAAAGTGGAATCTTGCGTATTTATAATCATTATGCGAAAATAATTAGCAAATTGACTTGTACAATGACACTGGAAATGAACTCTTTCCGTTTCACTTTTTGTAACAATTAGTGCGCATCAAAAAGATCATCATTTTCAGTGCTTGACTCCATATACGGTATACACTTGTGTCGATGATCATAAGAGTCATCATGTAGCGCATGTTTCTTTGTTCGTATTACCTAACTTTTTAAAAATCATAATTTCAAGCACACAAAACTCATGATTGAGTCATACGTATGCACTTGAGAAGAGTAGTTTTTTGTTTTTATTGTCATGAACTGTTTGTGATCGCATCTTAATTCATTTTTAACCCAAAAAAGTGAGAGTTTCTCCTTTTTTTAATGGTGCAGTTTGGGTTAAAGTCTATTATAATTTAGGGGGAAAGGAAGGACAGGTGATGATAGCGATGACGATGATATTATGGCATTTGTGCATGGTGTTAGTGTTAACTTTTGCTGTTAGATAATTTCTGACAATAACTCATTAATTTAAAAATGTCTGAAAAAAGGGAATGATAAGAAACTGCCACATATTACTTGTCTTTTCTTCCCAGCCGATGGGCTAGGCGTTTTGTCTGAACTTTGGCCACAAACTGTAATTCATTTAATGTTTCTTTCTTTTATCTCTGATTATCCCCAACAACCCTACCAATAATCATTGCTAATGTTCAATAACCTATTGCAACGGTTTTGATTATTCTGCAACAGCACCAGCTTTTGAAAACCTTTTTTGGCAGTCGTGATCCATGTTTTAATAATTCATTCTTACATAAAGTGCTTAACAATAATGATAAGAATAGGGATAAGGATGGACGGTGAGTTGCCACCTTTTTATTCAAGCTTAAGAATGTCATTAAGTAACATTTTCTATTTCACTTTTAAATAATCAGCAACGTCATCTAGTCATCATCTCCTCCTTCTCTGATCGTTTTTGCACTTTGCACGTAAAATATAAAACTTAAAGATGGGTTATTAATGTAACGAAACCAAAGCCAATAACGGCAGCAGAAAGTTTTTCAAGTTTTGAACGTTACATTGCCAAAATGAGTATTTCGCTGTCGCGACAAGGACTGAACCTGTTTTTCAAAATTGTTATGTAGTTAAAACAAACATCAAAAACTTTCAAATAAGATGTATTTTAAAAGCATTAAACTAGTTGTTCCTTTTCTATAGGTATAGATTATTACAAAATTTTGCTTCTGTTAAAATAACTTGCGATGCTTTAGGCTCTGCCCTGCTATGAGGCTTTCTGGTAAAATCTTGATGATGTCTCACATATGCCTGCCTGGCTTCAGTTTATCAACAGACTTTTGATTTCAATAATAATCATTATAATAACAGCAATCATAACAGAACTTGAGTTGTAGTTACTGTCTTCATTTGTCCTTACCGTTTTTTATGTTTTTCTTGCAAGAAAAAACTGTTTCTTCAACTGAAAAGCATTTTTTGACCAGAGGCAAACTGTTTCTGTTTTATCATCATTCTATACTTTCTTGTGAGATGAGAATACTCATTTCTTGAATCATACTGATGCAGAGCTGAATTAAAATTTTTAATGGATGAATGAATGCTCGTTTTTCTCACAGCTCGCTCGCTAGAATCGACCAATTTTTTTATTCGAAAATATTGCATAATCGATTGGAGAATTGAATGTGAATCGACGAATTTTTTATGATGTCTATGTCGCTGCTGCTGTGAGCACACTGCCAGTTACTTAAGATTACGAGACTTTGTGGCTAAAAGGGATGGAACACAAGAGCTAAAACGAAATAAATTGTGAATAGCCTTTTGCCATGCTTTTGATTATTTTTTGTAAGGCTAGTTTTTGTAATTTGATTATTCAATTTACGCATTATTCACGCAAATTATATTGCACCAGCACCAGCGTGAGCGTGCACTATCAAAAATGCAATAATAATGGACTGCTGCTAAAATTTTTGTTTGTCGATCTCCGAAAAGTCGAGTTGAGTCGGAGACGTAACAGCATCAATAAAAAATGACAAAGCTAGTTTATGATTAGATTATTGTCAAGTTAAATCTACAAATTGGGTTATTAACCGTCAGCACAGCGCGACAGACAGAGACAGTCCAAGATTAGATTGAAAATGAAAGGGCTCTCGTACTCGTTTTAGCTTCAGAAGCGGGAGCGGCAGTACAGATTTTAGAAAATGAAAGGATGAAAATCTTAAATGAAGTGACTTTTTGTGATTTTGCAATTTCATTGTGTACAAGCCAAATTTAATTTGTTTACAGTAAATAATGATTATGATCATCATATAACCATCATTATGATCATTTTTTACTTTCATTGTTATTAAAAGATCAACAAGGGTGTGAGCGAGCACAAGCAGTTTATTCTATCACATTATTACAGCACAACACAACAATGTATTTTCTGTGAAGCTAACTAAACTCAATCAACTGAAAAGGTTGCTTTTGTTTTTGCTTGCTTACACAAGCTTTCATTGAATGGTTTAATTCTATCAGCCTCAATTTAAAAATTATAATTATAATTGGTTTTTGCATACAATCTTACAATCGCTTCACCACCACCACCGTGCTCAACTTGTCACTCATTCATTGAGTTTAGAAAGATAAAAAGGGTTGATAGGGGAATTGATTGGTGGTTTCTACATAGAAGCGATTTCTATGAGTTTACTTTTTAGAGAGAAAAGCGAAGAAATAAGTACAGCGCAACGAGCAAATCGTGGCAGAAGGTAGTGATGTTGGCGAAACAAAATTATACATTAAATTCGTACATGACAAACGAGTGGCAAACATGCATAATGTTATTAAAACACTTTTTTTTATTAAAAGTTCACTTAAAATTACACCATCCACTTTGACAATTTAATGCTCGTTTACTGTGAAGGACTGAAATTGGAGAAGCTTTCTTCTTCCTCTTGTGAAATGCAGCCACAGAAGCAACTTGAATTTGAATTGCATTCTGCATTTTTTTTGCGATGAGAAGCTCTGATTACACCTGAGCTTGAGAGCTGACTGACAAGACATAAAAAACAGGGGGAGTGAGGGGAAAAGGGAAATGGCGTTATTATTACTATTATCAAATTTAAAATCATAGAAAAGTAAAATAGGTAGTTAACATATTATTTAATAATTTTCATTCATAAAACCCAACGAAAAAATGTTGCTG
>JAHZNK010000397.1:0-10703 GCA_027744615.1 Lepidocyrtus cf. nigrosetosus NNG-2020 | reverse complement strand
AATTTTAATGTCTCATACATTTATTTCAAGTATATAACCTCTCATGTCAAGATATTTTATTTCGTTATAAGAATTGGAGTAAAGTGAGTAGGTACGTGGATTATTATTCCGTAGCTGCAATGAACTTTCTTTTCCTATCTTTACAGTGTACAGCAGCAGCCTACGGATCAGTTTTTATTTCCTTTTTCCGTAAAACATTTTTTTTCCATTGTGAAAGTAACTGTTTCTTTAGAAAGTTTAAAAAAGGAAGTTTGAAAGAAGAAAAGGGTAAGTGAAAGTATTTGGAATAAAAAAGTAAGTGACTACTCAAGGCTTTCCTAAGCTCTACGCTTTCTCCTTATCCTATTATCATTGGAACATGGTCATACTGCGGAGAAATGGAAAGGAAAAAGGGCTTATTATAACAAGGAAAGCAGCGAAGAATAGCAGAAGAAAAGCTGGACACACAATTGCTTTGTTGGATATACACACTGCAGAAGCAAGACTTTTTGCATAGGGTACATAATACCGATATTTTAACCGTTCAATACAGAAAAGTGCACAGAAAAGCTGTGTATATTTGCGTGACTTTCAATGTGCTAACTCAACATAAGCCCATCCCTACTTTGCCCATACCGCCATCATCCTCATCATCATGATTATCATCACGTCACAAGTCTCAACTATTACATAACTTGGCTAATAATATATACGTACTCAACTATATACCTGTTTAGCAAAAAATAATCAAGTCTTTGGCTCCCACTCTTTTTTCCAAAACGTTATTCCTCCTGGCATGATATTTTGGTGGCTTGACTTACTTTACTTTCTCCTTTGCACGCTTCTTCAACAACATGCAAGGAAACCTTTTACCAGGAATATATATTTTACTTTCTCTTTTCGCTGTTACTAAAGGATCTGTATAAAAATGCCCCTATGACTTTTCGCAATATACCTATGATTTAAAAAAACACAGATCTCCGCTTTTGACATAGATTTTTTATTAGCAGTTTTTTTCATAGTGGAAAAGTACATGAATAGGTAGGCACCTTTGAAACAGTTTTTTTTGCTGGAGAGAAAGGCAAATCATTTCGTTTTGATGCAGACGTGCATGTTTGCGTTTTTTGCATGCATGCCAGAGAGGAAGAGCAGCCGTCGCAACAACGGAGAATGGAGGAATCCCTCCTTTCCTTTTGATGAAGGAATTCACAATGCCTGCAAGTGAGAAGTGGAAGGTTCTCTTTCCTTCTTTCCCTCTCATTCTTTCAGAATTCAATGCAGGACTCTCCTTCCTCTTTTCCTCACTTTGTAGGACACACGAAATAGTTGAGTGTCCTTTTTCACTCTCTCTTTGAGCTTCCTTTTTATCTAATAATGAAGACGAAAGTAACAAACGAGGGGTATTAATAATAGGGAAAAAGGGGGAAGAAAGTAAAAAAGGAAACTGTTTTTTATTTTGTTAAAACCAAATAGGTGTCTCCTTGTCGTAAAGTTGAATTCACATGCAACCAAGTGAAATATAGTTTCAAAGTGAAAGTGGATTTTGTAATTTGTTTTGTGTATTTCTGTGAATTCATTCTAAAAAGTTAGAAGAGCAGTGAAGAGGAAAAGTGGAAAAGATTATCGTGCTTTGGAGAATAGAATAAAAGAGAGACAAGAGAAGGAGGATAGAAAAGTGGATATAATAATTTAACGAGAAGAATTTTAAATTAGGAAAGGGAGAAAATTTAAGGAACAAAATTGGCTTTCACGGCAGCCTTGCAGGGTGCCATGCTGAGGAATGCCAGAGGGAAAAATGATGGTGTGATTGGGACGATTTTGTTAGAAAGCAGTACTGTCAAGCCTTATGGGAAAATTGTTGGAAAATTTGTACTGAGAACTGATACGGAGCTAAAACATTTTGGTAACGAAACAATTTATAATAGCTATTGCATAATTAACTTCAAACTTAACGTTTAAGTAAATATTGCATTGTGATTTTAATGCTCAAATGTGTTTTGTGTCACCCGATAATTTTGTCATTTAGGGATTCGTGTCCAGTTTGAAGCTGTATGTAATCTTCAATTTGAAACAAAGTTTGACAGTCGTGTCACACAACACAAAAGACAACTTGATATTATAGCCAAGTCAATGGACAGCGATAGTGAAGGATATCAAGTGTCTAATGTGATGGTGGAAATTGTGGAGGCCAGACGTAATATTTCGCTTTAAATTTATAAGTAAAATAATATTACAAAATGATTAAATTAGTTTTTTTGTTTATAGCAACCATTTCGGAAAACCAAATGCAAACGTGGCAAGTGATTCTTGCGGAACAACCTAACCCCAACCTTCCCCCAGCTCGTCCACATGTTTTACACCCTGGAATTCACAATTTTGGGTTTGAACTGATTGTTCCCGGAGACGTAATGCCAGCCCCATTCCGAAGCCCTTATGGCAGCCTTGTGTACAAGGTGTGTGCCTACATTAAAAACGAAAACGCGGCCTTTGTTCAAATTGCCGACAAGTCAATCCGCTTCCCTGGACACCACAACTTGTCCCAGAATGAGGATGCTGAAAAACCGATAAATATTGAAAGGACTTTGAAAAAGTCTGTATTTTCCAGTAAGAAGTTTGTAACCGTTGAGCTGAACATCCCCCGGTCAGGCTACCTCCCTGAAGAAGACATTCCCTTCGCAATGGGCCTCAACAATCCAAAATCAATGCCGCTAAGCAGTGTGGTGGTAAGCTTGATGCAGAAAATTACCTACAATATTGGAGGAGCCACCAAGACCACAACGAATACTCTAGACACCAAGGATTACCCTGTTAAAGAGCCCAAAACGGAGTTTGAGTGGCATGGAAAACTTAAAATAAAGAGGAAACAGATTCCAACATTTACTTTACATCCAATGTACAGCGTTACTCACACTCTCACGGTATGCTATACCCCACCCTATTGATTTTTAAGGGAGTGTTATAAATTGCTATTGATGTAGGTTTTGCATGACTAGCTTCACTAAGTATTTTCATATTTTTGCAATAAAGCAAAAAATCATGTTAAATATTGAACGAGCGTGTTGCTGGCAATAAAAAACTTGATAAATGTTTGATAAATGAGTGATAAAATTCAAAAATTCTTTTTTCTTCTGTGAATCAACAGTACAAGGTTCAAGTGTCTGACTACGGCTCTTTGAAGGGTGAAGCTCCAATTTACATCGGAACCACACGAGAATCTGCAGAAACTCTTGAGAAAAACGCAGGTCTATCAGACGACGAAGGGAAAGGCCATAGAAGCTCCAGGATTAAAAGACAAGCCTCCAGTGCGTCGACAGTATCTACCGCGTCAGAACTGGAGGGAATGGCTACAATGTTGAGGACCCCTGATTTGTCCCCAACACATGAAAGGTCTCCTGAACGTAAGTCTAAAATTTTGTCTACAATTATCTTTCTGAATCTTTTGCTTGACACTAACTTTCAAATGCAAGCTTATTGAATTTTGTCTTTTTGCGCACTTGGACTTTCTCTAACAACTTCTTCTTCTTTCTGCCCTTTTCCCTCTTTTGGAATAAAAAATTAACCTATAGTTCGTGCTGGATCCTTAGATGAACAGGTGCTGGAAGCAGCAAAACAAGTGGACGAGATGAAACTCTCACCGACTGAAGACATCTCAACAAGTTCTGTCTGAAGAACTTGGGGAACATGTTCTGTGGGGTATTTATTTGGGAATGTTGAATGGAAAACAATGATTTTTATAAACTTCCAATGCGGGGAAAGTGAATAGTTTTCGAGTGGTGCTTTGTGAGTTGAGTGAATTGTGTTTAGTTTAAAGAAGAAGGAATCGGGAAGAAAATTTGTTTTAAAATACTACCAAAAATATAACTTGATCAACGAACCTAGAAATGACATGATGCCACAAACAATTTGCCTTTTCTGAAATTAACCACACACCTTTATAAAATAATTAAACTACATGCATAAAACAATGTAAGATTAGCTTTACCGGATAATTCTGACGCAATATTTAAAAACCGCTTTTAACACGGCCATTACTATAATACAACACAAACAACCTTAAATCGTACTAAAAAACCAGGAAATTATAAAATTAACTCAAACAAATTGCGAAGCTATTTATATGAAAATATCAATTTATAGTTAAACATAAGGAAATATATCAGCAAAATTATCAAGAAATGATGCGATGTTGAAGGTGATAGAAATTAAACGCCAAGAGAGACACATTTTAATTGTCTAGAGAGATTTGTAATAGAACAGCGCAAAATATATTTAGCCAGTTAGCTGCATTTAGATTAATACAAAGCAGCTTTATAAGATTGCCGGATATTGTTTTCGAAACATATTTAAAGATTGTTTTATGGCCTTTTTATACATATTCACAGTGCATTATTATAAGAACTATACAAATTTACAAATTAACGCCACTTCCGATAGAGATGCCTAAACATAAATGCCTATGCCTAGAAGGGATTAAGAAAAAATGCAAGTACTAAATAAGCTTAGAATTTTGTGATTGAAGAATGATGGAAATGGCCGTCATAAGGGAAGATGAGTTTGGAGAGATTATTTGGATTGAAAAGCAAAGCAATTTGTGAATTCTTTGGATTTATACATTTTTAATGCCTTGTGTGGGGAGTATTACCACCACTCAAAAATCATGGTTACTCGTCCTTTTCAAGTAATTTTACTTAACCTAAATCTAAATTAAAACTACAATGATTCCGCACCGTTTTCTTACATTTTATACCTCATTCAATTACCAATTTTTATAACCAATTTTAGAAGTTTACATGTACTAACTAAAAACTATTACGTAAGATTCTCTTTTTTGACCTGCAGCGTAGGAATGGTTAGGAAAGTCCATTCGTTACTGAACCATTCCTCAAGTCAATTATTTTAAGGCTGGATTTAATTNTATACCTCATTCAATTACCAATTTTTATAACCAATTTTAGAAGTTTACATGTACTAACTAAAAACTATTACGTAAGATTCTCTTTTTTGACCTGCAGCGTAGGAATGGTTAGGAAAGTCCATTCGTTACTGAACCATTCCTCAAGTCAATTATTTTAAGGCTGGATTTAATTCAAAGTTAATTTTCCATACTCTTGTTGAACAGAGAAAATTTTATTCCAAGCAAAAGAACCAATCCCACGAAGAAAGTAAAATTAATCACTATGCATTAAACATTCAAACTTTGAAGAAATGTAAAACAAAAGTTTTAATGAATTTCTAAAAAAACTGACAATTTAAATACACAATAGCTTATCTAAATAGTATGGAAAGTAAATCTGTAATTTATAATTAGATCTGATTCCGGTGTCTATAAAACAAGTAAAACAACCCCGTCCCATTTAAAATTAAAGCATTGCTGGCAAGAAATTTAAAACGAATTTGTAATCCTTATTAGCAATCGAAAAACAATCCAAAGGATACTACAAATTAAAAAAATCAACGAAAACCTTATCTAATAATAACCCATTTAAGGAAACAAGCAGCGGTATAAGAAACGAATAATTTCTGTAAACAAATAAAAGCAACCTTTTCAAATTATGCAATTTTCTATATGCGCAAAAAAAGCAAAAAAGTAACAACGAATACAAATAATAATTCTTCAACATATATCGCTAAATCACCGAAAAGAAACTTAAAAATTTGAAATTGTTTTGAATTGTACTTTCTCCATTCAACTTTTACTTCCTTATTGTTACTTGTTGATCATTCTGATCTGAGCCAACAAGCAAATATGCAATAATTGTAATAATTATGCATTCGCTGGTGCTGCTCCCGTAAATGACAGTCCAGGTCAGGAAAAATTATGCACTATATACCTGTATTGCTCAGCCATATTTAAGACAAATTTTAAATATAAAATTATCAATTATTGACCTTGTGTGATACGATTAATTTTACCGGTCTATATTTTCAGCACTGAATTACAATAGCTATAGATGTGTCCATCTCTGCATAAAAATAAGTTGTGTGCCTAAAATTAGCAAGTGTAGGACTCATTTTCTACTTTATGTATTTTTTACTCAATTGTATTGAATCCTGTATGATTGTTTGGATTAAGTAATTATATAATTAGCATTAGTTAAATCCTTTCATTTAAGTACAATTTAATTTAATCAAATATGCAACGAACTTATCAATTTTGTAGTAAAACTCGGTTTGTAACTGTTCTTTATCAGATTTAACACCGGCACATTTTTGAGCTTAAGAAAATTTCCTTATGTACTTAAACGAAAAGTTTAATTACTACATTCCTTCCCTAATTGGCCTATTACAAATATTATTACAGTAAATTTTATTATTCCATACCTTATGCAAACCATGGCTGAACTGTAAATTTTACCTTAAAAAACAAACGTTGCGCAACAAGAATTCATGCTGCAAGTTTATTGTCTTTGGTCATATATGATTATGTATGTTTATAATATATTTATTAAGAAAAAATCGACATGATTAATGATTAATAAGAACCTACATAAAAAATCTGTAAAATATAAAAAATATTTTCCAAAAATGCACCAATTAAACCAGCGAAACCTCCCATTTAAAAGACAGCCCTATTTATACTTTATCTGTTAATTAATTCTCTTTCTCTTGACATCATCATGATCACCTTTATGTATTCAATTAACTTGTTAATTGGAGTTTCAATTATGCCAATGTCTACTTAAAATGTTTTCAGCATTATTGCAACTGGTTTTCTACAAAATAATTATGTTTGTAATAAATTGTTCTTTCTAAAAAAGCAAAACTAATTCATCCAATAAAGAAACCTTTACAAAGCTGTACACAATTTATCAGTCTTTTTTAATTGGAAACATTATAAAAATCATAAAAGTTTCATAATTATTATGGAGCCCACTTGAATAAAAAGCCTTCAACACGAAACAAAGAGTCAAGCCGTAGATGTCCATTGTGATGTTTTTACCTAATTCTTATGCGCAGTAAAATGGAGAAAGTTGCATTCGAGTTTTATTGAACAAAAGCTGAGGCAGTTCATATTATATGGATGTACTATTTTTACGCAATATTTGGAAAAATATTGATTTACCCCAAATTCATACCGGGTGAAAAAGGTAATGGATTGTGTAAGAGAGAAATAAGAAACTTTCCACACTTGACTGACACAGAGATCAACTGATTAATCCGAAGCTATTAGTAATTCTGCATTAAAATCCATTCCTGTGAGGGATCATAATAAGTTCATTACACAACTGTAGCCCAAGGTGCATTTAAATTTCACTATCACAGTAATTAAATTATATGGATTTATTGACAGCTCAATTGTAATGACATGGGTTATTTATAAAAAAAGGTGATTAAAACTTTTTAGATTTCAGCCCGTTGCCCAAAACAAGCATAAGAATGAACGCTTTAAGACAAGGTTTCGGAACTCTGATAAGGAGCCGACCGCTTGCGCTGTCATCGATATCAACAGCAGCCCTGTCATCTTCACCTACAGTTTCTATCCTTCCACATTCACCAAAAATAAAATCACAAGTTTCTGGATGTCGCCCAAAGACCTTGCTGACCTTTTTCAACTCACAGCAAAAGACAATAGGAAGAAGATTTTTGGCTTGTGATGCTTCGGCAAATCCTGAGGTGAATCGTATTCTAAGAAAGAGTTAAAATTATATTTAGGTTAATATTCCTAATTAAGAATGTCTTATTGTTTGTTGCTTAACAGGTATAAAAGATTATACAAATTGGCCGACGATTCCTCAAGTTTTTATTGATGGCGAGTTTGTTGGAGGTTGCGATATCCTTATCGAAATGCACAAAAATGGAGAACTAGTTGAGCAATTATCAAAAGTAGGAATAAAATCTGCACTTTTAAAAGATGACGGAGGGAACTCAAAATAGTGTCTATCCGCAAAAACATTTAGTCAGATGTCTAAAAATGAAAAGTCAATCTTATCAATTTAACTATTTTTAAGGAAATAGAGTTTGTTGTGTAAAATTAACCTACAAATCTTTACGTGTTAGATTTAAAGAATTATAACAATTTATTGGATTAAATTAAAATGAACTCTCAATGTCTACAACTAGTAAAAGTGGAATAATTTTTTGCTAATACTATTTAATAACACTTATTTTGTTATTGTGGAAGTTTCTCCGTTTGAGAAATCAAATCATAATTTGGAGCAAGAGCTTCAGGACGATTTTGTTGAGCGGAGTTGGTAAGCATTTTGGAAAGGCTCCTTCGAACCTCTAATTCAACAGCGTGCGAGGAATTAATCTATAAAAAATCAATAGAAATCAAATCATAATTTGGAGCAAGAGCTTCAGGACGATTTTGTTGAGCGGAGTTGGTAAGCATTTTGGAAAGGCTCCTTCGAACCTCTAATTCAACAGCGTGCGAGGAACTAATCTATAAAAAATCAACAAGGGCTATAAATGAAAATTTAACAATTAGTCATTGAAAAAGGTTATGTCCTATAGTCCATATACGTACCCCCAACTTTTCAAAACATTTCTGACGGAAGCTGTTGTTACAGGAATGAAGGAGAATGGAGCGAATACCTTGAGCCACAGTTGTAGCACAATCACTTTGACTTAACTCGTGGTATTGCTTTGGAATCCTTGGATCTTCGTACTGACTTTTAACGCTTGAGTTGATTATACTAGAATTACTAGTTTCCTGTTTTGAATTCAGCCAAGCCACCAGCGGACTTACATCAGTAGTAAGAACTGAACTAACCGCGGACGAAGCAAACTTCACTTCCCTCTCGGCTGCGCCTTCTTCTGTACTGGTGTTGTGGAGTGTATAACCTGAAGGTGCTGAACCAACCTTCTTATTTTCTGAACTTCCAGAGTTTTCAATGAGGCTGATTACAAATTCGTCCATCTAGCGATATAAAAAATAGACGCAAAAGTAGATTAGTGCACAATCATTGTCTTTGATACCCCAAAATTCACACCGCGAATTCTTTGCATAATAAAGTCCAATATTACACTACAAAAACAGATTCCTTTATGGATTCGTGCTAGTGATGGAATAGATGGATATGCATTTGAAGGTGAAATAGGTTGTTAAAAGAAGCGTCAAGCGTTAGGTTATCGCTAATTATTGGAAGGCTGTATTAATTTAAAGTTTAACCAAACATTGTTAACTTGANTGGAATAGATGGATATGCATTTGAAGGTGAAATAGGTTGTTAAAAGAAGCGTCAAGCGTTAGGTTATCGCTAATTATTGGAAGGCTGTATTAATTTAAAGTTTAGCCAAACATTGTTAACTTGAATAAGATTGAATAGCAATCAACCAAGGTGAAGGCGCATTAGTGAATGAATTCAGCCCATCCCTTTCCATCATATTATTCCTTTAGCAGAGGTTTAAACAGGATCAGAAGAACAAAGTCAGGTGTTTTGCTATTAAAATCAGGGTTTAGGTTTGGCAAAGCTGATTAAACTTAATTACAACCCAAGTTAACTGTCATTAAATAAGGGAAATGTGTCATTGTGGAAAAACTTAAAATTCCAAAAGTGCAAACTTTAATTCAATTAGGAAATTGGCTCATGTGAATTCTTTAAAACTACAACATGGACACTATCGAAATCAACGACCGAACAAAGGTAAAGATAATTAAAATTAAACCCAGTTAATTAAAAATTTTACTAACTAATAAACAGTCAGTCAACCTTATTTAAAACTTACCTTGAATTTTTGCTCTTGTAATCACTCAAACCGTAATTTATTAAAACTCCACCGTTTTAATGATGCAAACAATAATTAATTATTTTTAATTAACAATTAAAATCAAATTTGAAACTTGTCAATACAAAGTTTTTTGAAAAAATGATCAACATCAACCCAAAAACCAATTCCAGTATTTCATTTCCAAAACGTAGGCTTTTGAAAAGGTTTAAATTTACGCGGACAATTTTAATTGGACGATGGACTCGTATTTTGAATCATTTGCATGCATTTACAAGCAATTGTCGTATGAAAAACGTTTTTGCCGTTTGCTGACTGCGCATATATGAAGTTGTATTGAATGAAAAACGTATGATTGATGAGTGCTCATTTGAATATTTCAGATCCTGTCTTCTTCCAAGGCGTCCAGTGGAATGAGTGAAAGGGAAGTCTTCAAGACGTGTCTCTTTCATTGCATTCTCATCGTCCTCTCTCCAATTTTTACGTTTTTTGTCATCAAAAACCTCTTCTTTGATGGTAAGCTAACGTCATAATAACGTATTTTTTAAACTAAACTCCGGGAAATTTTTAACCAATTAAAAACGCATAAAGGTCAATGGGTGGGTCATCCTCTTTGTTCATGTTAGCTTAATATTAGCGCAAGGAGTAATCATCGCATCTAGTTTAACCGGAAGTTGTCCCGTTATTTGCATGAAAATTTGCCAGTCAAAGGGGAAAATTTAAAAGGACGCTTTTGCAGCTCTATTCATTTCATAACAGTTTAATTATTATCAAGGAGCTTATCAAATGCATAAAAATGCTACTCCTTTTTCCGTGAGAAAATTTTAAAAAGGAAACCTGACTTCAAAGTTGCAAGTTCAATGGTAAACTTTTGCAATTTTCAATGTATTCCTGCTTTTTTTAAATTCTCCTCTAAAATATATTTTGTCAAACAAATAGGCCATCAATGTCTGAAGACGCTTCAGCGTTAACATCCTAAGCTCAATTTGATAAACTGCTGTGGTTAGAAATTGACATGATACCAAATGTCAAAAGTAGAATTTGGATTTCATATG
>JAHZNK010000396.1:0-15651 GCA_027744615.1 Lepidocyrtus cf. nigrosetosus NNG-2020 | reverse complement strand
AAAATCAAGTTACAGCAGCACTACAACTTCTCCGGATGGATTAATCTGATCAGAAGAGTTTTCTGCACTTTGTGCCGGTGACGGGGTAGTTGTGGTTGACGA
Organism: Lepidocyrtus cf. nigrosetosus NNG-2020; assembly: GCA_027744615.1. NCBI lineage: Eukaryota > Metazoa > Arthropoda > Collembola > Entomobryomorpha > Entomobryidae > Lepidocyrtus > Lepidocyrtus cf. nigrosetosus NNG-2020. The sequence goes on along the minus strand of JAHZNK010000396.1, from coordinate 15,549 downwards.
AGTGGTCGTTGAAGTGCTGCTGTAACTTGATTTTGATGACACAGAAACAGTAACTTTTGTTGCTGTTTCGTTACTATTACTGTTGTTGTTACCGTTATTGGTATTTTTATTTAGTTTTGTTATTCCTTGGTTGTGGGTATTGCTGGCCTTTGCCTTCGCTCTTTGAAGAAGTGCTTGAGCCGTTTCTTCACTAACTTCATAGTACTCCACAATGGATGAATTATCCTCGTTGTTGAAAGGATACTCAATGTATTCCACAGTATAATCCTCCACGGATGGGAGAGAGTTTTGGGCATTTGGATTCTCACTGCTTCCACTGCCAAGCCCATCAAAATTCGAGTCAGGTCTGTAGGTTGAGGATGAGGTTAAACCGTCTTCCTTTTTATTATTAGATTGCCCTGCTTTAGACCTGGTGAGATTTCTTGGTCGGATGATGATGGGAGTACGAGAGGTGAGTCTGGAGTTCCCTGTGGACAGGTTACCACTAGCTCCTCTCAACAATCCTTGTACTGCACGTCTGGACCCAGTGCCTGATGTGGAATTCCGTTCTGCTGATGACTTCACTTGTGTTCTGGTGTACACACCACGAGTACGCGACTTTTCTGGCTTTTGTTTTTGTCCGGATGATGAGGAGCTAGAATTTGATTCTGATGAAGGAGAAGGTGGAGCCGTAGTTGCTCTTAAATTGTTTAAGAAAGCTTGTCTCCCAGGCAGAGTATTTCCACGATGACTTGTCGAGTGAACACTTCTTCCATTCAGGGCAAGACCTTGTTCTGGCTCTTCACTTTCGTCAATCAATGGAATGAACGATGAAGAAGTTTCCCTAGAGCCTGATCCAGAAGCGGAAGAAGAGAAAATTGAAGGTCGATTACTAGGACGATACAATCGTCCACTACTGCTTCCACTGGTCCCTGTTGGTGCTGGCTTATTGGGAATTTCCGGAAGGCCAGCAATTGATGATGATGATGTAGGTTTGGATGTTTTCTTTGAGGTTGATGACGTTGTAATTGTTGGAGTAGGATTCCTAAGGATCCCTGAACTTTTGGGTTTCTGTGAAGGTGAAACCTCAGCAAAGAATTGTCCTGTTGGGCGATTCGGGCTTGGATGTGAGTTTATAGAAGGATCATTAAAGTCATTCCCGTACTGATAAAGGAGATCACCATCAGTCTCATCATAGTACTCGTACTGAACATCTGACGGGACGTTCTTTAAATTCAGGCCTGGATTATTACTCTTCAGATTTAAACCGGCCGTGTTACCAAGTGGCTGACTCAGCAGGGATGAGCCTGACTGGAGTTGACTATTTCCTCCTATTCCACCTCCATTAACAATATTCCCTCTATTTGTTCCACTCACAAGTCGTTGGGGATTTGGTGAAACAATTTCAACAAAGTTTGGCGACAAGGAACGACTAGAAGTGGGTTTAGCCGATGTTATCGATGAACTTGGGCTCCTACTACCCGCATTTGTTACAGCCCTTCCAAAAGGATCCCGAGGAAGGAATGCAAATTGCTGGTTCTGAATGGAAATGGGAGATTGGGCAAGTCTTGAATTCCCATTGTCTAAACCACGAAGGTTTGGAAATTGATTGCCAAAAATTTGATGATGTTGGAATCCACCTGGCACAATGACTTGTTGAGATGGGATTCTGGATTGACGTTGGCTAACAAGAGGAGATGCTTGAGGGGAAGGAAACACGCCTCCAAGGATATCTGCTCCAGTTACTGAATAAAAAATAAAATGTAAATGTTATTTCAATTTCATTCTCTCGTATTCAATCTTCCCTTCAAGTCGTTTTTATTGACACTTGTCATTCCATTTCCAAGACTAAATTATCACTTTGCCCCTTTAAGGAGGTTTTATCATCTCTACTTTTGGAACCTCTCTTAGCTTCGTTTTTGTGGTTAGCTAGTTTTGGTATAAATACATGATTTAAGCCTTTCAATTGAAATGTCACGAATTCATGAAAGATGAAGTAGTATTTCAGCGTTTCCAAATTCTTTTTTATCATTTCTTTTTTTTTCACATTCACGCAAGAATAAAAATTGAAGGAGAAAGAAAGGAGAAGTGGTGCCAGAAAAAAATCGTATAACGACTGGGCCTTTCCATCTTTTGATACACCCCACAGAGACATTCAAAATTATTTTATGGGAAGCAGGAAAGCATAATATAGGACTCGTCTACGAAGTAATAAATTTTTCATGAGGTTCCGTGAAAATACTAAAACCCCCTTTTACAATAACAATAATAATTTAAGATTCATCATTCTGCATTTTACACTCTGATAATTTAAAGGATGAAGAACGGCGTTGAGGAAACATTAAAATGGCAAATGTGGGGATAAAAAATCCATAAAATGGTTTAACCTGCGTCTATGTGGAGCCCAGAGCATGGCCAGAAAGTGCTCTTTTGCAATAATTGACAATTGCTAAATCTGGTGCTTTGTTTTTGGCAAAAATTGACAAGTTTATATTCCAACCTTGAAGTTTTGTTTTCTTTTTTATATAATAGTTTACAACTTCCATTCATTTTGACTTAAGGGTAACAGGATTTGGAAAACAGGAACTAAACCACGCCCCCTCCGTCATTTCCGCGACAAACGAGCTCATTTTTTATAAATAAGAATTGTGAAAAAGAGTGAAGAAGAAGGGAAAAGAGGATTTTTACTGCCATTATTATCCTCACGATAACAACATCCGCTTTACTTCCTCCAGAGTTTCTTCTTTCTTTCACTGCAAAAAATTCCTTTTTTCTGTTCTGCGTTTTATCTGAAAAGGACGAATCTTCTTTTTCCATATTTTCCACCCAATATTTCCCCTTTCCATATTTCCCTTCTACGACACTCCCCCACAATTACCCTTGTAAACATTTTCTATGTAAGACATGCATATCCTATGGACATTTCCACATCATAATTAAAAACGTACAATTTAACTGCAAATTAATGTAATCAAGGCGGTAATGATTTATAACCACGTATGATTCATTTGTATACGATGAAAATGTCCACAATCTCATAGAGCATACATAGGCAACAGGGGTATTGTCATAGAGGGGAAATAGGGGAGGGAAGTGTCGCAGGGGGAAATTGAACAAGGCGAAAATAGGCTATACCCCAAAGGACAACGACAAGAGGACACTGAGAAAAATAAACCATTGAATGAATGACAAGAAGAAAAGAAAAGTTGGAGTACACATGGCCAGGAAAGAAAGTCTCAAAAAATAAGTACATGCCGAAGAGGAAAAAACGAAAGGGCAGGAAATTCATCTATTTTATCACAAATGTTCCTCTTTTCTTCGTTTTCCCTCAATATCTTTATTTTCATGCTATTTTCAAGTGGAAAAAAAGATTTGCAACGACAGCCACATTACATATCTTGTACTCACTCACTCACTTAAATTTCCTGTAAATGGGCAAGATGATAAACGGGGAAAAGGAATGAAAAACGAGATTCCTTTTTTCACATTACATCCGCTTCCATCCTTTCCCTTTGGAAAGGACTAGATGGGCCTCATCCTCCTTCCCTTTTAAAGTATATATGTATTGCACAAAAAGGTAAAAAGTGAGTGAGAGCCAACGTTTAAAATTCTTTTGAAATGGATAGAAATGTGGAGAAAAGAAAAAGTGAGTGAAATGACTTTGAGTAAGGAAGGCCATCAGGAGATTGAAAGTGAGTGAGACAAGGCAAGCTATATAAATACCTTTTAAAAGCCTTAGCAATAAAAAGTTCACGCTCTTATTTAAACACGTATTTTCCCCTTCAATTCAGCCATCAACTATCACTTTTATCATCATCAACAACAACCGCAAAGAAAAACGTTATCGTGCCATTTTCTCCTCATGGAATACAGAACGTCTTTGGTTGATTTTTGAAACCACACATTCATCGTCATCAAATTCTCCAGGTTCTTCAACTCTTCCAAAATCTCTACAGAATAGTTTGAATCCGTAAGGTCTCCTCTTACTTATGGATGGGTTATCCGCTTTTGAAGCAATTTTTTATCTTCCCTCTTAACTTCTCCAAAAAAAACATGATTGTGATCCGCACGGCCACCACTCACCATTCTTGATGATGGTGATGCTACGAAAGGAAGTGAAACGGTGGAAATGTACAAGAGTGAAAGAGGAAGAGAAAGCTCTTTTAAAAACGTAGATAAGTTTATGTCCTTTCTTTCACTTCTTTTCCTTGAGAGACGAGGACGAGGCACAAAAGAGGATGACAAGATGCTTGTTTGTTGTTATGTGAAGTGTGTACGCGCTTAGAAAATCTAGTTTTCCTTCCTTCTTTTCACTTTTAAATCGGTTTTTTCTTATTTACAGGAATAAAAAATAATCTTGAGGGTTGCCTAGAGTTTTAAAAAATAACAAAAGGCCGCGGATACAAGAACTATAGCAACTTAAGCAGGAATATCAGTTCAATATAAGATTTTTAAGCAACACTTCAGCTATCCTTTTTTCAATTTAATTTGTTCTTTTTAAATGATGGGAAAACAAAATGCATTTGCATCAATTCATTCACTCCTGCGAATGTGTTTCTACAAACGATTCTAGATTACAAAAGGGAAACAGATGGGTAAAGGATTCATTTCCTCTTCCACCTTCTTGGCTAGCTTCAAACGATAAAACAATTGATTTTGATTTTCTCGTTTGCATTATTTCGTGTTACTGGAGCATAATATGGAAGGTAATTTCCAAAAATGTTTCCTTTTTATAGTAGTTCAGTTAAGTTTCTAATATGTACAAGCTTTTGCGCAACCCTCTCAATAATAATGGCTGTTTAGGAATTGAAATTGAAACCGGAAGATTGCACACTGAATAATAAAGGAAATCTTAAGCAAACACTTTAGAGGCTGATTTTTTGAAAAATGAATAATTCACAATTGAAACTGAAACTGGATTACGTTACATCAATGTTTACCTTTTAGCAATTCATTGTTTGCTTTTTCTAACTGGTTAATTCTAGAAACAAAATGGCTCTAATAAACAGAGTTATTATCAAATGTTTTATTTAAAGGAGGTATAGGTAACAGCGGAATCATTAAATTGTATTAGATAGGATGAAATGGTTTATCCCACGTCATGCATTTCCTATGTAATTCCAAAAGTAAACAAACAATAAAACTTATCCACTCTGCTTACTTATTACCCACTGCTGCCAGTGCTGATAATAATAAAGAGGGAGATGTTCCCTGAAAACGACTTTCTCCTCATCCCCCTTCTTTCTAGCTTTGGTACAATCATCAAACAAAATGAATGAAGGAGTTGATGACTTCCTGAATTACTAATTTCCTTTATTTGTTTAGATGGATGTGGCAGAGTGGCACACTTTGTTGGAACCACGGCACACATAAATATACTACCAGGATGGAATACGTAATGGGTTGGGTAAGGAGTAGGAGGTGGAGTTGTTTTTTGATGACGATGCCAAATTTGTATGCATATGGGAACCATAAATATTTCAGAATCCCTCCACAGTTACTTTCGTGGCATATAGATATCTACTGAAATTCTATCTAGCGCCACCACGGATTCCCTATTTTTCCATCATCATCGTCCTCATCTTCAAAGTAGAGGAAATAAGGGTGAAAGTGAAGAGATTGTTTTGTACACATTACATCTCTACAAATAAGCCATTTTCACCTTTTTGCATCTTTCCCAGTGCCCAGACCCTTTGGCTAAATTGCTAATGAATTCAGATGAGAGAAAATTGCAAAATAATGAACATTCGTTACATCACTTTTTTACCATTTGAAATTGTGCAAAAAGGATGTTTGTTTGTTCAACAATTGTTTGTTGTTAATGCCTTCTGAAATGATTCTTTCAGTATCATCAAGAATTATTAAAAGAGGACTATGAAGTTTTGTATCTTTTGCTTTCTTTACTTTTCTATCCTACTTGCTTTTTTTAGTCTCCACTCGGCATTAATTGCAAAATCGCAAAGTGTACACTTCATAAAAAAACAAGTGGGTTTAGACTTCATTTTTAGGTGGGAAGAACATTGTAGAAACTGTGTCAGGTTTTCAATAAGCAAAGTATCGTATTAATTATCAAAAGAAAGCAATTTAGGTGAAGTAGATAATTTGGATGTTTGTTTACAACCCAGAACTAGACTCCTTTAGAAAATATACTTTGCCATTTTGTTGTATTGGCAGAAATGAGTCGCCTCTTGTTCGTAAACCTAAGTCCGGAGTGTTCTTGAAGTGGGTAATATCTGTATTATAAAACAAAATTTGTTTTCGAAAACGAGGCGTTGCTTTTGAAGTAAGAAATGAAGAGGAAAGTGTAAAGTTGAAATTGAAGTGCACAGACAAATTCTATTTTATTTTCTCTGCTTCAAAATAACAATTTTTGTTTAAAGTGGAAGTCAAGCTCAGAAAAAAGTTTTCAATTTTGCAAACTCAAGTACTCCACAATAAATATTACATAAAAGATTAAAAGTTTCTGAATTATAAACATTTTTATTAAAACCCAAGGTTTACAGCGAAATGTATCATTTATTTTACTAAAAGGCTTTTTGCTCCCTTAAAGTGAGCATGGCAAAGTCCTCAAAGGGTCCTCCCATTAAATACTTTGTTTCTTGCACTCATCCGTATAATAATTTTAGTGCTATGTACTTTTGTTAGTTGTAAAAATTGTACAATTGTTCCTAGAAAATCCCTTGGAGCTTGTCTAAAACGTTCTACTTTCTTTGAAATATGATTTCCTTGTTTCACCACGGCTGGTGCGCTATTTACTTCTTAACTGGAAACTTAAAACTACTGCCTGAATTTTGTTAATTGCACTTTCCTTTTTACACAAAAATGTTGCATTTGCAGCAAAATGTTTCTACGATTTTACATGCATTTTTGAATTTAATATTTCTGAAAATTGTAAATACTTCAACGTGGAAAGTTCAAAATAACTAATATCTATTTCCTAAAAGGCATCTCCATTTTTCACGGGTTTATTGCATTAGTTGTCGCCGTCGCATAACTTGCATTTTCCAAAAAAGCATAAAAACATTCATACCATTACCAGAACCGTTTAATCTGCAAAATTGACGCCTACTGCAGCTTTCATACCAACGAGGTCTTTTCTTAAGTTAAAAGAAAACCCATCTTATCAATACTTTATCCCTGCAACTGACGTCATTCATTTTTATAAAAATATTAATTCATTTCTGGCGATGACACTTTCGTTAAAATCTTTCATTCTCGTTTATTCTTATTTTTTGTCTTTGATTAGGACAAAGAGTTTTCCACAAAAGTTTAAAATTTAGTTTGAAAACGTCAGAAAGAGAAGGTCGTTTATTCACCTCCTTTCATTTCGTCCTTTTTGTTTAATTTTTCTTGCTTTAATCTGACAGTGTAATTACCAGATTTAATTGAAAATAGGCTTTGTTTCAAAGTTCTTAGAGTTTCAGATAGGTGTGGAAAAGGAAGCGGGTAGTCAATACCCTTCAAATTCCGATATGCACTGGGAAAAAATACATTCCATTAAAATTCCACTTTTCCTTCATCAATAACAACAAAAACCTAATTTTCAAACGAAGGACGACATTCAGCTCGTGGATGGATTTAATTATCAAGTGTGTGGGTGATGGCGGTGGCAAAGTAATTTCTCAATTTCCGGGATCTACTTCAAAGTATGTTTCCCATTTTTGTTCAAAAAAGATTCCATCGCATTCGCTGAACTAGAAGCGGCTTTGTTCTTACTCTCCCTTTCATTTTATTTACGTTTCGTTGAAAATCAAAATGTTTTTCTTGCCACCGGTTACAAAAGGCCGTTTCTGTTAAAGCGGGAGCTACCCTTTAATTGACCTTGCGTTAAAAGCTAGAAAATGAAATAGCATTTCGATGATTTCCTCCATCACCTCTAATTTAGTAAGCATTCATGTGGTAAATCTAATTACGAGTGTTCGTCTTCGGAAAAAGACGAATTCTTTTCTATCGTGGCTACCACCCCCGTGTCAGTTTTTTGCCGTAAACATATTACCCATCCAACTAAAAGAAAGCAACGATGATAATTGGTTTCGACCTTGTCTCTATCTTTCACCACAAATTCATTTTTCTCTCCTGTCGCTTTTTATTAATAACTAATTAGTAATTACCTATAAGAGAACAAGCCACTATCTGCAGCATCGAATATTCTAGAAAATTATCAATAATGAAACCTATGAAAGTCAATTTTTAACCTTGAATCAATTTTAACTCAAAGGTTATGCAATGCTTCTAATTAAATTTTGCTTGGTTCACCCACTCATTTAAAATTACATTTTAATCATTCAAGGTTAATAAGAAACATTCTATTAAGTTGGCTTGAGATATGCTCTTGAGTTTGCAGATAATCAAGCTTCATTGTTTATTCCAACGCTTGTTCCTTGTTTTGCAAGCATATTGCATCATTATTATGAAAGAAAGAAAGTGAATCAACTGAGTAGGTGCTGCTTGTTGAATAAAAAACGAAGGGAGCACGTTCGGAGCAGCCAATTATATGGTAGTGGTCGGTGAAATGTAAAGGAACACAAACATGATCGATGTAGTCGTAATTCGCTGGTTCATTTGTCATGTTGAATTATTCCTAAGACAAGTAGCTAGGAACAGCCGCAGCAGGAAGAAAAAGTGCAAGCTGGGCTATATGGAAGATCGTTGCCCTAGCTAAATAAATACAAATTTTTTACGAAGGCCTGAATAAGCTTTTTTCCTTCCGCCAGACCAAGAAAAAACAAGAAAAAGTCTGGAAAAAATCCTGATATGCATAATACTTAAAGTAATGCGCGAAACTATTAGGAAGAAGCTTATCAGGAGGAGCTTTCTTTTTAGCTTCTCAAGAGAGAAAGAGAGACATTCATCCTGAAAAGCTTTTGTACCTCCCTACTTGTATGTTTGGATAAAAAGAAGTTTCCTCTTTTAGTAGCAATAATAATGATATTAAGCTGTTCAAGTATAAACATATTTCCTCCATTCGTCTTAGCTTCTCCTGCTTTTTAAAGCATTTTGCTTTCTCTCCCAGCTAAAGTAGAACTCTCGTGTCAAACCCCAGAGCTGTCACTTTTAATATTTGAAAATAATTTCCACATTTCGTTTTCCCTTACTGGGACTAGATTGGGCATTGGGGACTTGGAATTGTAACAAGTTTGTTCTTGGAAAGGAAATGATTCAGGTATTTTCCATTCTTGTGTTTGGGAAACTGCGAATGGAACTTTTTAGTTTTCTTACAAAAAATAAAGCATGGAGCGTGTTTCATCATCATCATTACCATCAGAGAATAAAATGCATCTTCGCACTTTTAGAACCGGCACCGCCACAACACATTTTCCTAATTTAATGTAATTTTGAATGGGAAAATTACAAAATAATATGGAAAGCCGTTATTGTATGTGGAAGAGTGGGTAAAGTAAGAAAATGGCTTAATAAAAAATCCCGTTAAAATAAAAAACGTGAAGTTGAAAATTTAACGAGGAATTGAATGAAATTTGTGATGATGCAATCTACCACAATTATTAATTCAAAGAAAATCTAGTTTAAAAATGTTTGTGTGTGAATTTGAAAAGTACACTGAAATAGGTTTGAATTTCTACTTGTAATCATCCAAGATCTTAAGTAGGAAGTGCTGGAGTTAGTTTAGACAAGTTGGAAAATGACAGATGGGATGGAATGGAACAAAACGGGAAATAATTGGTAAGGAACAAGCAGAAAGGAATCTAAGGAAGCTGATAAGAACGAGAAAAACGCTACATTTCAGTTTTGCTTAAATTCTTACAAAAAACATGAAAAGAGTAACTGACAAGTTTTATGAAAGTAAAACCAAACTTGTTCCTTATCATAGTTTACCAGACGTCCAATTACAAAATAACTTTCATTTCCTCCTTCCTCATTTTTCGAACTTCTCTCTCACACACAATGGAAGTACTAACGAGCAGAAAATTCCCAATAAATCTGTATGCAGCCGATGTCTACGTCAAATTCCCATAAACAAGCAAAGCGATCATCATATCCTATTCCATATCCGTCGTTTTTCCTTCCGTCCAACAAAAGAAGAAAAAAGAATTCGGCCACAATAACATGAGAGAGCGGTAGAAAAGCAAACAAAAAATTATTCCTGGATTCTCTTTTCCACAGTGGATGAATGACATGGAATGATCGTCGTCTCATTCTCAATTTCCAATTGAATGAGATGAGGGGAAATTATATTCAACAGAGAATGGAAATTTCTCGCTCTCATACACTTTCACTTCCTTTTTCCTTTGCCATCCAGATACGTTAAGCCGGTTAGGAAAAGAGCTACAGAAAGACTTGAGAAAATGATAAACTGTCAAACTATCCGCTCATCATCATTATATATCTAATATAAAATTACTTTCGAGGTGGGCGAAAACTGTTACCGGGTTAATTTCCTATGTTACATCCCGGTGTTACATCCCCAAATGCATGCAAAAATCTCATGTTACATCCCGGTGTTACATCCCTGAACCTATGTTAAAAACCTATGTTACATCCCGGTGTTGCATCCCTGGATCTATGTTAAAATGAAATGTTACATCCCGGTGTTACATCCCGCCAAACCCATACTAAAACTCAATGTTACATCCCTGTGTTACATCCCTGTGTTACATCCCTATGTTACATCCCTATGTTACATCCCAATGTTAGATCCATTAGAATGTAACAAACTTGGAATGTATCAGGGCGAGCCCCGTAGGGGTGGAGCCCTCAAATGGAAAAAGCTTTCTTGACTTCTTAAATGCAACTTTGGGTTGTTATATAACTACTATAAAATTACTTTCGAAGGTGCGCGAAAATGTCCGAAGGTTAATTTCCTATGTTAAATCCCACAAAATCAATGTAAAATTCCTATGTTACATCCCGGTGTTACATCCCTGAACCTATGTTAAAATCCTATGTTACATCCCGTTGTTGCATCCCTGAATCTATGTTAAAATCCTACGTTACATCCCAGTGTTACATCCCAAAACACACGGGAACATGCTATGTAACATCCCAGCTGCAAACAAATAGTAAATCCCTATGTTACATCTTTGTGTTAACATTCCAATGTTATATTCTGTAAGAATCTAACAAACCTGTGGTGTGTCAGGGCGAGCCCCGAAGGGGCGGAGCCTACTTAAGAAATATATGCATTTTAATGTTTCAAAGGGGTTTGCCACATAAAAAATTGTAACAGCGTTATCGGGTCAGGGCGAGCCCCGAAGGGGCAGAGCCCACATGGAAAAAATTAATTTGCTATTTTGTCAATTTAACTTTTGTTAGTTTATGCGTCGAATAAATTATGCGAAAGGCCTATGGCACTGTTTACATTCCTGAACTTATGTTAAAATCCTGTGTTACATCCCAACGCAATGTTAAAATGCTATGTTGCATCCCGGTGTTACATCCCGCAAAACCAATGCTAAAATCCTATGTTACATTCCGGTGTTACATCCCAACGCAATGTTAAAATGCTATGTTACATCCCTGAACTTATGTTAAAATCCTGCGTTACATCCCGGTGTTACATCCCAACGCAATTTTAAAAGCCTATGTAACATCCCAATGTCACAACCCGCGAACAAATAGTGAAATCCTATGTTACAAGTTTGTGTTTGCATCCCAATGTTATATTCCATAAGAATGCAACAAACTTGGAGTGTATCAGGGCGAGCCCCGAAGGGGCAGAGCCAACATGGGAAATATAAATTTGTCTGTTTTAAAGTGTATTGCCACATAAAATTGTAACAGCGTTATCTGGTCAGGACGAGCCCCGAAGGGGCAGAGCCTACATGGGAAATATATGTTTGTCTGAATATAAAATTACTTTCGAGGTGTGCGAAAAAATGTTAGCAGGTTAATTTTCTGTTACATCGCGGAAAATCAGTGGTAAAAACCTATGTTGCATCCCAAATCCACGGTAAAATCCTGTTTCATCCCGTTGCATCCCAATGGTATATTCCGTAAGAATGTAACAAACTTGGAGTGTATGAGAAATATACATCATTTGTTTATGCGTTAACTCATTGTGCGAAAGGCCTATGGTGCTTGTTTCCACTTAATTTCTCATTTTGTCGAAACATTCTTAACGAAAGTGGCGGTGTATGAGTTGGTTTGGGGAGCTGTAGATTTCCCAGGAAATGTTTTTCTTTTTGCCAGGGTTTTTTGAAAACCCGTTTGGGTTTAATATCAACCCGGGTGGGTTTTATTGGAGAAAACTTTAATTAAAGTTTCAGAGTACCCCGGTGATTCACAATTACTAAGAAAAAATGTGTTTTCAAGCCAAAAATTTTGACTGAGCCAGGAATCGAACCTGAGTCTCTTCGCTTAATGTGTGCCCTAATTCTTGAGTGTTTTTCAATCTAGATTGAAGCCATTCCACAGTTTGGGGATCTCGTTAAGCTCCTACCTTCACCAACTAGTTCTTAGTTGTTTGTGACTAAGAATCCCACTTTTTAAACCCCCGGAATGGCGTAGCGGGGTTCGATCGAGACGCTTTTCGATCGAGACGCTTGGTATCATGAAGCTGCACCAGCGTATTATATTTTTGTTGGATTTTATTACTTTTTATAATTTTTTATTTGGTTTTTTAATTTTTTAACACTCAAGAAAGGCACCTTACATGCGAGCGTTATGCCACTAAACCACACAGCCACAGCTTGAAAACCCCATTCCAAAAAGCCATATTTAAGTTTAGATAATTTACATAAAATTTAGCTATCTTCGTGAAAAAGCCCGTCAAATACAAATTAAAACCCTGTTGTAAACTCTGCCATTAGTAAAATAAGATATGACGATGTTGGTCTTGATTACAATCACGTAAAACTCGTGCAGTATATGATACTTGCTAGAAAAGAAGAATAGAAATTTGGATGAGAAGTTTTCTTAAGCAGGAAGAGAGTTTAGGGAGCAATAAACATTGGAATAAGAGAAATAGAGCTTTTTTCCGTTTGTTTTCTTCGTAATCAAAGCACTGAAGCTTTGAAACACAGAAGCCACTTACGTAAAACTTTACCATATGGAGCCGTCTGTTTACAAAGAATTCATTCTCAGCATCTCCTTTCCCCTCAAGAAACTTAGGTTTTAGCCGAAATTGTTTAAGAAGTTTAAGAAGAGTGGAGAGGATTGACATCTTTTTAAAAGGAAGATTGAGACAAGCTTAAGAAAATATTTTGGNTTAAGAAGAGTGGAGAGGATTGACATCTTTTTAAAAGGAAGATTGAGACAAGCTTAAGAAAATATTTTGGATTTTGAAGTGTGTTTGTAAAGCTATGTCTATTGAAAGCTCAAATGGAAATTGATACCAAAAGGCAAAGATGTTTTCCAAACTTTTATGATCACTCTCTCTTTCGTAATGTCAAGAGTGTATTCATAGATTTTTTACTCATTTTCGTCAAAAAGTTTTCAATATTTTAGGCTCATTTACTTCCGAAACATGCCATTATGGGAAATGGCATGCATTTGTAAATGCATAATGAAAGAATAAATTACGTGATTATTTTTGCCAAGATAGAAGCAACAGCAACGCAGACAAGAACCGTTCAGTCTTCAACCCTATCATAATGTTTACAAAACCGTGAAATTGGCCATTTATAAGAGTTTATTAAACAGCAAATTACACTCCAGAAAAACAAGTAGAAAGTAGATGAAAAGTGACATAACACTGTTCCATGGATTTAAAAAGAGATGACGGTGTTAGAGAAAATGGGCTTCTCTTCCAGAAAGTAATTCAGTGTGGGTAAATAATGATCAAAGATGAAAGTCATTTTGTGCAGAATGTAAACAAAAGGTGGATTATTGAAAGGTTGCTAATTTTATTGGATTTTTCTCGATCATTTCAATCCAAGCTTGTAAAATGCTAAGATTTAACTTGCATTGATGAATTTGGAATTTTATAATGGTTGTTACGTGCTAAAAATGCAATTTTCTTGAAGGTTTTATTACCCATTTGAGAACACGTTCTCGTTTGTTTTGCTCTTTTGGAATGGGAAGAAAAGCCGTTTTTGCTACTTCCCGTCACCAACACATTAGCCTTTTGAGAGTTTGGAATAGATATTTTCAGGGGGATCACGAGATAGCAACAATTTTTAAGCTTGAAATATTCCCAAAAGATCTTCAAAAAGATTTTGCATTTTTTAAAAGGACGGCAGCCCAGTGTGAATAGCGAAATGGCTAAAAATAGCCATGTACAGAATTGTTTACAAATCCACTTCAAAAAGTTTCATATTTAACGATTCAAATATAAAAGGATCCTTTCTCCAGTCAGGCAAGGAAACAAATACGAAAATATTGAAATTGACAAAACTTTTTGAATGTAATTTTCCTTCCTTTATGTTAGTATTTTTCTTCGTCGATCAGTCCTTCAAACATTTCCATTGTTTCCTGCGTTATAAAGTGTTTATCCTGTTCCACCGTTCAAATAGTATATTCCAGAAGGATTTTATTAGAAACAAGATTTCATTGAGATGAGAGACAGCAACGACGGGCTTGACAACTTTGTTAGGTTTTTTCCAAAGATTTTCAAAGGCAGAAATGAAAAGTAATAAAAAGGGAAGAGCATCGCTTCGGTTGTTTAATTCCATTTTCTTTTAGATACCCTCGTCGTCGTACCCTCGTAGAAATTGCGCAGTAAATAACTTAAAACAGAGACAGACTACTGGAGTAGACAGACTATTTTTTTTATAAAATCGTTATTTCCGTTGAAAAAGAAATTAAAAATTCTTGCTTTTAAGTTTTAACTTTTATAAGAAAATGCAAAATAGAAAAAAATCACTGTCTGGAAAGAAAAATGCACCGCTTGCATTCTGCACAAAGACTTTCTTTCTTACTTCCTAAGACTTTCAAATTAGCAGTTTTGACTTAAACGAAGTGACCTTTGTTTCAATGATAAAATAAAATTAAAACTAATTCTTGAAAAGTTTTTTATTAACAAAAACAGGATGGCTCGTGCTTTTGAAATAATGAATGGCAAATTTGCTTATGGGGACAGAAACAGACTAGACAAAGTGGGCAGACTTTGAAAAACACATTTGAATTTATATTAAATCCAAAAATGTTTTGGTTGAGTGAACTTTTCTACTCTTTTTAAAAGGAAAAACAAGGGGAAAGTAAATATTTTTATGTAAATACCTAATAACAAACCTTAAATGATTTCGTAAGAATCTTTCTGTGTGAAATGCGGAAGCTGTTTGGATGGTATCATTTTCCCTAAAAGGGCAGTTCATAAATTACATCACGTTATAATGTGAAGTAAAGGATTTGAAAGCTTTCTTTATAATCAAAACCTTCCCCCACAAATCATGACGTAATTTATAAACACATCTAAAGTTTTTGTTATTTTAATGTGTGTTTAATTCCGGCAGAAATGAATTTCCCGTCGACCTAAATATGAAATGAAGAACCCGGTGAACTCTGCTTAAGCTTGGAGGTGACAAGGGTCAAAAACATTTTCTTATCAAAGTTGGTTATCAAAAAAGGTGTTTTCATTGATGCTTCTAAAATATCAAAGTTGACAAGCCACTTTATATAATACCTATATTATAGGTATAGCTTCCGCTTTCAGTGTTGCGTAAAAAACTTTAA
>JAHZNK010000395.1:0-10823 GCA_027744615.1 Lepidocyrtus cf. nigrosetosus NNG-2020 | reverse complement strand
AACATGTCCTTGTTTGCACGTGTAAGTCTGTCCCAGTCTCATTTTTTGCAGAGCCTCAAAAACCGCATGGTCCATATCTTATGTGGTTAAAGAAACTCAATATATTAACTAGCTCATCCATCCATATAATTTCATCCTTGTAGAAAGAACACTTTTTCTTCCGTTTCCAGACAAAAAACTAAATTGGCAAAGAGGGAATGACGGAATGAGGAAAGTGGATGGATGGTGGAATAAAAAAAGAGGACGTAGTTATTTGATCTCTAGAGATGATCTAATTGTTCTTAATGAGAACGAAGACAGGCAATCAGAGAAGAGTGAATCACAAACTTAAATGGTAGACGTGTACACACACAACATATTTGTATTGTATATCTTTCTTGTAAAGAAAACAAATGCTGGTAAGTGCTTTAGCAGAATAAGTATAAACATAACAACTTTCACCGAGCTTATGTTCTGGCTCATGAAAGTTGCTATTGGAAGGC
The DNA here is from genome assembly GCA_027744615.1 of Lepidocyrtus cf. nigrosetosus NNG-2020. Lineage (NCBI taxonomy): Eukaryota > Metazoa > Arthropoda > Collembola > Entomobryomorpha > Entomobryidae > Lepidocyrtus > Lepidocyrtus cf. nigrosetosus NNG-2020. Next base: position 10,341 of record JAHZNK010000395.1, on the reverse strand, counting down.
CTTGTTGAGGTATACGTTGTATGTGTGCAAGTTCTTTCTTGTCTGTCAATGAACTTTTTCCCCTTTCTCCTGATTTTCCCTTCATTTTTAACTATTGAAAGAGCACACTAGCGTCAATGAGAAGTTCACTTCTAACTTGTGACTTGCAGGGCTCTTTAGGGAATCGGGTTGTTGTTGTCCTTACTCGTTTTTCTTTGCAAATTGTTAGCAGAGAGACTAAACTAGTGCAAACGAGTGTTAATGGTAATGGTAGTGAAATGAAAATACTTAGCTATTGGATAAACATAAGAAGAAAACGCTATGGCCTTTGCTAACCTAAAAGTATAAGCAACTCCAAGGATGCCGATGATGATAATAATGATTACACAAGTATTTGTTAACTTTCCTCGGCAATCTTTGCCCTTTTTACACACTCTTATGCTTAACATCTTCCTAATAAAAGCTATTTTCCTTTAACTATCACGGAAAAAACCAGTAAACAGGGAGTCCGGCAAAAAAGTTTATGGCACCAGAAAAGTCTGAAAATTATCAAAAAAAGAAGTTGGCAACGTAAAAAGTAAATTGGTAAACTAGTTTACTTAACTTCAGTCAAGATCATCATCGTTATCGTGGTGATGCTTGTTATCATCTCTCTTTTCCAAGGCAAAGTCAAGCCATGCTTACTCTAAAGATATATATGTCCTCATTGTGCTTTTCAATATTTCCCATTTGCCTCTTCAAGTTCAAATGAAATTACAGGAAAACAGAATTAGGTAGTAGTCGCCCAAATAACGGTACTAATGATTTTAGCAAAACTACTTCTAACGGGGCGGAGCCAGACGTATTCCTTTCTAAGAAAGGAAGGGAAAGTTAATCATGCTCTCGTTTATTTGTTCTTGGAAATGTGCTTATTTTATACCGATCTTTTGCAATTATGAAAGTAAAAAAGTGATTTTACTTTTCCGTGTAGAGGATATTGTACCTGCGTTTGAAAAATACGTAGCCATATTCTGTTCATGTTAGATTATGACTTTTCTAACTCACAGTTCCAAATACCATCCTTTATATTAACTTTCGTTTTAAGCATATAGTAGTAGCAAGTTTAATCTTAACGAGGTAAACAGTAATACACATACAGTAGCATCTGGCTGAACAAAGTTAAAACTTATTATTTTTTCCGTGTAAAACTACAAATTTTGCGAGGGGATGTGATCCAATGAGATAGCCAAACTAATTTCTACATACATAGAAGCATTTTATCTATTTTTAGAAGATACAGTATTGTCTATTTCAAGTTGTTTTTTAGAATAGCCTTATCAAATCATGGGCAAAAAAGAGGTGCAAACATGAAGCTCATATTGTTGTACTCTATAGTTTTCGTTAAAAAGGAGACCACCAAACTTCCTTCTTGCCTTTCCTATATTTTAAATGAAGTTTTCACAAGTTTTACTTTCATTTCTTATGTTAGCCTCGTTTGTATTGCCAACCGCAGTAACATCAACAATGGGATTTCTGTATCATTCTCTTGTGCTACTTTTATTATTTCATTCCTGCATCAACATCGTCTAAGAACACGGAATGGGCTCCAACTTTTCAAAACGTAACTTTTAAATCTTGGACTGAACTCACTGTGCCTGTGCACGTTCTGTAGGTAATTTTCTCAATGACTGTAAAAAAGCAGGGTACAAGTGGTAGCCCATAAGCACCGGGAGTGAAAAATTGAGGTTTTAAAGCTATAAAGTGAATGAGATATCAAAAGGTTTATCTTTACCTTCTTTTTTTTTTGTTGAATCCAATCTTACAAGAGGGTTTTGCACCACATGCCACAAGAAAAATGACAAAGCAAGTTAAGAAATAGAATAAGGTTTGGTTTTCGGGCGTTTCAAAAGCTCTTACAAGTACAGAAATCACTCAATCATCTTCAGATGGAGAAGAACAGACCAAATAATTCCATTTTATCTAAAAAGAGAAAGTGTGACAAGGAGAAAGATGTGGGTGATGTGATAAGTGGTGACAATAAAAACTGTGAGTCGTTTATTCTTTATAAACTGCTTGCTATTTCCACAAAAAAAAACGGAAACTAGCTTTACTCAATTTAAGAAGAAATCAAAGTTTGCATAAATTTTTTAGAAAAAAGCCAAACTACTTCGTGGTTTTTTAGAGGTGATTGCAATGGAAGTGCTTTAAAACGTTAGCCTACATGGTACACACGGCAAACCATGGAAGAAAGGCAAGAAAATCTCCTTGAAATCCCTCATCTAACATTACTCATAATGTCTTCTAGAGGTGTAAAATTTGGTGGATGTAAAGTACTTTGGAAAAGGTAAAATAAGAAGTTGTGCTTTTTCTTGGTTAGCCAAAACAAGTTTCTTTCCAAAACGAAATTGAGTTGGCTAGGACCCCGTACTATATTTGTGTGCTACACGAATATTTTATTTTGTATTATACTTTCTTCAACACTTTAAGTTGACGTGAGCGAGAAAGCAGAAGAATTATAAGTTAAGAGAAGGTAATGTCAGAAAATGTAGTAGTCAGACATAAATAGAGGCATACACCATTTTTAAAAGGTACGTAATGTAATGTTCTCATGTAACTTTAAATAATGTAAGCACATAAAATGGCCAGAGTTTTTTATATAAATTTTTTTGCAGTCCCCTTTTCTCTTTTTTGGTTCACTTGTCGTGCGAGGAAATTTGTCAAGAATATTTATCATCCTGGAGCGCGGAGATCATCACTCAGACGCGGCGTCCTCAAGTAATGCCACCTCGAATCCAACTGTATCCTCAAAGAGGCAGTGTACCGTATTGTAATATCATCATCATATCATCACCGCCACCAACCAACCAATAAAAATCTCTTCAAGCAAAGAGAAAATGACGAGCAAGGGGAAACTCTCTTTTTCTTCTACTTTCCTCAATTCAGATATAAGAAAGAATCTAGCTTTATACTGGAATAATAGCAAATCCTTCAAATAAAGTATATACAAGGAGGGTAGAAAATAACACCATCATCCTTCTCATCATCATATGAGAAAAATTATGAATCAAGACTTGAGAAATCTCGATGCGTTTAAGAAAGCTCCCTCATTTTTCCCTAAGGAACATTTTTGAGAATTTGAGAAGATTCCATTTTCTTTTTACACTTCCAATACTATAAAAGTAATATGTACGATCTTGGAAATATGATATACACTCTAAACGTATTCATAAACACGTGCTTTAATTTTCCATCAAAATTATGAATCCATTTTTGTATTTTGTTATAAAGAGATCTACAGGATATTGTAGTCCAGCCTGTACTTTAAAAAAGAAGATAGTTTACAGAAGTACTAATTGCTACAAATGTAGGCACACATGAATAATTGGAGTTTGCATCAAATTTCTTTTTGCGTTTGCTAACTTTTAGTTTGTGGGGATCGTGCGGTGGTTTTAGGTTTCAGAGAAATAATGTCTCCATATAGGGTTGTTTTAACTGAAAAAATGTTTGAATCTAAACGTATTCATAAACACGTGCTTTAATTTTCCATCAAAATTATGAATCCATTTTTGTATTTTGTTATAAAGAGATGTACAGGACGTTGTAGTCCAGCCTGTACTTTAAAAAAGAAGATAGTTTACAGAAGTACTAATGGCTACAAATGTAGGCACACATGAATAATTGGAGTTTGCATCAAATTTCTTTTTGCGTTTGTTAACTTTTAGTTTGTGGGGATCGTGCGGTGGTTTTAGGTTTCAGAGAAATAATGTCTCCATATAGGGTTGTTTTAACTGAAAAAATGTTTGAAAGACCGCAGGGATTAGTTCCAATAAAATAAGAGACCAATGACCATTCCACATGGAATAAAACCGCTATATTTTTGCTTTGTATACTCTCACCCCACATAAGCACTTCCTGCCATGTGCTCTTTATCAGGATTACCTGGAATAAAGTAGTAGTTGGAAGATGCTGATGATGGGAGATATTGGTGTTTGAGAAGAAAATGAAATATGTATGAATTTTGTGTGTCTCTTGCTGAACGTGAGTTTTTCCTTCCTTGTCTTTCTACCCCATGTTTCCAGAAAATAAAAGTAGCCACGAATAGAAAAGAATGAGGGAAAAAGTTGGACAGTTGGTCTTTCTCGAAAGGAATAGAAAAAGGTTTTGTTAAAGATTCAAGTCACGTTAAATAGTTGGAGAACGGATAAGAAGAATGAAAGATGTGATGTGATGATGATACCACTAGCGTTTGTGTCACTGTTGTTTGCTACCGTTATATTATTTCTAATACGAATGACTGAATCCCCTTCTTTATTCTACCATTTATTAGTTTCCCCCGTTTGCTTTAGCTTCATCACTTTCATTTATAAAATGTAAGTTTCATTTTACAGATATATTCCGTTATAAACAATTTCCGGAGAAGTATTTGCTTTTTAAAAGTGATAATTTTTAATATCTTCCAAGAAAAAATATTTTTTAAATCTTCTTTCCCACTTGTGTAGTAATATTGGCTTCAAAATCAGGGTCAAGGTCATTTTTGACAGCTTGGTTTTAATCCTATCTTACGGTTATTACAGCAGTGAATTTAATAACAGAAAGCATTGCAAGCTAGTAAGTATACAGCTTATTTTGCATCGATATCATATTTCAGATTTTAAATACTTGACAGGAAATTTGAAGTGTCATATATATTTGTCATATGCCTTTTTTAGAATTCCTGAATAAACATCCAACCTTGAAGGCATACTCATTTCTGGGAACAGTGAATATGGTTTTTTGATAAATTTGATAGGTTTATTACGGAAAGCTTTACAAATTCTAAGAAACAAACAACGTGTGAAGTAATATGAGCGTTTAAAATTCAAAACTAAAATAGGGTCATAGTTTTTGTTGTTTTTCATTGGCTAGAGAAAGTAAATGATCCAAAATAGCAAGAATGATCACAAAAAACGGAATCATGCAATATTCTTAGAATTTTATTATAGAATAATTCCATGTAAAGAAAAAAGGTAAAAAGAAAGGATATAGCATAATATTCTGCAGCTGACACCATGATCATGCGTGTGTTTGGTATCTCAAAGAGACATTCATAATCCGGAGCCACGTTGACATTGACAAAGGACCCTTATCTCATGTCAAAGGAAACAGAAACCACTTGAACAAGGGTCCTTGCTGGTTCTTTCTCTTTTGCTTTCCCTCATCAAGTGATATTTTATAGGTCGCGCCACAAGAAAAATAGACAAATGAAAAGTATGAAATGAAGAAAGAAAAATATATCTGTATCAATGAGTGCATAATATGCAGTTGTACCCGATCTTAGTAGTAATATGAATGAATATACGATTTCAACCTATATACCAATCGTACGTACAACAGTCAGGTATTTTGATACATATATATTACATTATTACTGCAATATGCGGTGCTCATACATTCCCCAACCCACTTGGTCTGCTGATAAGCTTGGTTTATTGAGACATTTCCAATATTTCATATCTCGCATTCTTCAAAGGAAAGGAATTGTTCCCTATCCATTGTTTCTATTCGTAACAAGAAGGGTACATAATATTATCAAACTCTTTTCCTTTCCTTATACCTTTGCAGTTTAAGCAATTCTTGTCTAAGCATTTCATCATTTAATATTAAAGTGGGTCTGTTTATCTCACGTACAAAAGGAGTGGTTTATCGTGAACAAAAGGAAACTAGAAAGAAATTAATGAGNAAAGTGGGTCTGTTTATCTCACGTACAAAAGGAGTGGTTTATCGTGAACAAAAGGAAACTAGAAAGAAATTAATGAGCCACAACCTTTCCAACGTTAATATTGCTCCTACATACAAAAATTATTTCTGCAATAATGCGATACACGGATAATAATACAAGCCTTGGTTATAAAATAACTGTTACAAAGAACATTTGATTTCTTCGTGCAGTTAAACAATTTTACTTAAAAACTTAAAAAACATACGACTTAACTTGGAGGATGTATTGAATGGGTTGAGATTATAAAGACCATCACGTCAGGGAGTCATGACATGATTCATCAAAAGGAAAACAAGGTCAAACAACAACAATAAACGTAATAGAAAATACAAAGAAGTCAACAGGTATATATATAACGGTAGACTCAATTTAAGGCTTATGGTTAGCTTTTTTATTTCCTTGTATATTCAAAGACCACTTCCTTCATATATTTTCTAACGAGTGAAAGTGGAAAGTTGTAGTGATATGCAATAAAGGATTACATTGCACGATATAAACCCAACACCGAAAAATATGTAGGTGTGTAGGATGCCATTATTTTCGACAAAAAGTGGGCATTTGAGAGTGAAAGCAAATAATTCTACAAACAAAAACTTTGAAGATCTACCTTTTTATTACATTGCTTGATCCTATTTGACTGACTCACTTCATTAACTACGCAATTTTTATATATACCAGCGCTACATAGGAAAACTATACATTAATGTAGGTTATTGCTAACTTGAAAATGTAGTACTCAAATTGGTATCTTAGACTGTCTGTCTGTTTGTATGTTTCCACCTTGAGCCAAAAAAAAACCAAATGGAATTCATCAAACGTTTAAGCAATGTGCAAATTTTCAAGCTAGTATAAACAGGCTTGCTGCGATTCATTCATTCTTGATAACTACGTTAAGTTACAAAACATAATTTATATAGTTAGTTTAAACATTTTTTGTCTGTTCTTCTAGAAAAATGCATGAAAAGTGATCCCATGATCAATTTTTGTTTTGAGTTGAGATTGAGATTAACGCGTATTTCCATTTTTTATTTCAAAAGTTTAGTTGTTAACTAGACAGTACACATTCACTTTCCCATTTTGACTTGTAAGAAACTCGATTTTCCATAAATCGACTATATCAAACAAAATTTAATAAATATAATATCGGAATTGCAATGATGAAAGCGCATTCTTGCTAATAAACACTTACACAAAAAGGGTTGCTGAACTTTTTTCTTTTATTTTTATGTAAGGTTATATGTGAAAAAAGAAACACGTTTTAAAGATAGAAAAGGGCATTCTAACACTCTCAAACAGTTCGTAATACACTTATTTGTAGGTTGGCAGGCGTAGGAATTTATGCTTGTAAATGTTTATATAAATTTATTTTCAAATATTACCCGGCACATTTTTTATTTTATTGAATTTATTTTTCCGTAATCTTGTTTTTTAAAATAAGGCTGAACGTGCCAATCAAAAACTGTCAACTAAACTTAATCCCCAACAACAAATTGAAAGAAATCAATGCATAAACATGACTTTTCTTAGTGATCTCTTTCGCTACCTTGTCGGAGCATCTTATATTATTGATACGACAACACAGGCGAAAGAAACCAATGGCCCTTTTTTCAATTTGAGATATTTGTCACTCACAACGAGGATAATATTAACTACAAGTAACTGTTTCCCAAATGTACTATATAGTTTAAAAAAAAGTTCCACTGCATTCCAATACTGACGAAAGACAAGTGACATAAAAGGGCCGTAGAATTTCAGACCTTGTTTATCAGAAGCAGATTTAATCTTAAGAAACAAGAGTGAAAATAAAGAAAGTTCCACTGCATTCCAATACTGACGAAAGACAAGTGACATAAAAGGGCCGTAGAATTTCAGACCTTGTTTATCAGAAGCAGATTTAATCTTAAGAAACAAGAGTGAAAAAGTAACAACAAAGGAGCACTAAAGATTTCACTTCGTGGCTACTGACAAGTACAACAGAATAGGGTGAGTGAGTACCATTTCATGCACATCAACATACAAATTCTTTTTACATTTCCATTCCTTTGGGATATTAAAAAGCGGATTTCCATTTCGTAATTTGAATACCGTGAATGGCATAAAGTAATCTTGGCAGCTGGATGTTGATAGAATGACCATTTTCTTCATTTTCTTGTAAACTGTTGCTGTTGTAAAGTGTTGATAAAATAGCTCGTTGAACATTTTAAAACGAGAATGTCACTTGTTTAAGAGATTGTCTGTCTATTCAATAAAGTCTAGCATTCCAGTGAAGTTATTTAGAACATGAATACTCCAATTTACAAGGAATTTTGTTGGATTTAACGAAAGAAAAATTTGCAATGCGTTTCGTACTTATATTTTACCCATAAAAAGAAATTAAAATAATAATTGCTATTTTATCTTGCTGAATTTTAAAAACGTTGGAAATTTCATCTACTGAAGAATTGCATTTGTTCGTTCCTTAATTAGGAAATTAATGGAATGGAAAATGTTGATGACAGTGGCTCTAGCTTTATTCTTCGACTACAAATCATTATCTAGTTGTAATGTATCATTCACTGATGAAAGACAGTATTGGTCAGGTCAGCTAATTTTGTGATGGAATGAAAATTCCCTAAAGTGACCACACCGTCAGAGTGTAGATTTATTGGACATTGTAGAGTGAGCGGTATACAGCTCAAAACTTTTCCAATTCCAGATGTATATTTAAAACCAGGTTTATATGCATATTAATGTATCTCACGCACATTTCTACTGGGTGATCGGAAAGGTTTTATTCGACAAGTTTGAGGGGAAAGCAAAAATAGAAAATTAATGTGGTTGACAGCACACATTGCGTATCCAGGGAGAGTGAAAGAAGGGGAGGAAATTAGAAAGTGGACTGAGCTTGTAAATAGAAATGTTGACGGTGGTAGCGCGAGTGGTAGCCATCAGACTGATGCGTGTTAATTAAGCGATGTTTTTTTATCACAGAAGAGTGGCTACTGACAAAAACGAGCATTTTCATATTATGTACCCTCTGATTATTGGTATGTAGGCATTGATCCATTTAATAAAAACTTTGGTACAAAGAAAGGGGAAAAAACTAATCTCCGCTCACTGCGCATAATATCCATTTTTATAAAATCACAAGAAACTGGCAATGTCTGACACGTGGAGCCAAACGCAATAGTTAAATTTTGTCTATTATCATTCATCAAGTACCACCAACGGCAAATCCACCCACGCATTACGATCATAGTCATTTTTTGTCAGAGAATTGGTACTCATTCGATGAAAAGATTGTGATATTATGATGATCACTCCAATGGTAAGCCATAAGTACATTGTTACAATATTTAAAAAAAGTTTTTTACTAAAAAGAAAGTTTAGCTATGTATAAGAAACGATTAAGAAAATAAATTTTCTTTTATGTTTTATTTTTTCAAAACTTTTTACTTTGAATGTACGCAAAAGGGTATAATAGTGATAGAGCAGTTACGACAGCGGAAGGTGGTTCTTTCTTCACTTAAATTTAAACCACTCATTTACCTAACCATTAGATTTTTGTTTCTGGGGTATTATGTTGATAAAGCTTAATGATTTCTCTTCATCACTACCAAACGCTTTCTTGCCAATATTCATGCTGCTACGACTGCTTTTGTCATCCACTTGCTTGCCAAAAAGAGATCAAGTGAAAAGCTTGTTGTTGAATTTCCTTTTCTCTCCCTATTCTCTTTGGTGTGTGGTAGATGAACGAGAAAGATGAGACATATCTTTCTGACTTAAAAAGAATATAATGCTATCATCATCATCATTTCAGTTTTTGATGGAAATATCATATCATTATTGCGTCTTTCGTAGAAAATGTAAAAAGAGAAAGTCTCAACATTGCTTGTTTAGATGGCTTCGTAAAGTCAATAGAAAAACAGAAAAAAGGAAGCTCCTCATAAGATTTTTCTATAAAAAATGATCTTTTTCTTTAGTACGGCTTGTCACAATCACATCTCCTTTTCATACTTCTTACTACACACCTATATTCTTTATTATGTCATCATTCTACATCTTTCTTTCACTTCCCCCTTTCTTTCTTGCTAGTTTAGAAAAACAAGGTACGGACAAATGCTTCAGGGGGAAACAAGTGAATGGATATATAAGATGAGGGTGCAAGTGGCACCAACACTTTTTTATCCCAAAAAATCTAAAGTTCATTTTCTAATTTACCTTGAGACGGTGGTGCGGAGCCTGGTTAATATACACTACTGCTGCTACCATTATATACTGAAATAGAATAGGGGAAAAGATGTTGCAAATTAAGCTTGTAAAACCAATCAAGCAAAGGTCGCTTTAAAGCCCTGAAGCAATTTGTTTAAAAAGGATAAAACTATATCAGCTTGAAACATGCTCAACCTTACCAAAATTGTGTAAAAGGAAAGAGGAGAGCCGTCGTTTGTATAATAAGACAGAAAATAGATATAAAAGTTTTAAACAAAGAGAAAAACAAGCTTTTATTCATTTCCAAGATTTCATTCCGTATAGTTAAAATTGTATGTAAAAAATTAACAAATGAGTAATGTTGCAATCTACCAAAAGTTAATGAACTTCCTGAATATTATTTACCTTTGTACGGTTGCACAGTTTACAGATTC
>JAHZNK010000394.1:0-13745 GCA_027744615.1 Lepidocyrtus cf. nigrosetosus NNG-2020 | reverse complement strand
TCATAATCCATCTCCTTTCTCCTCTATAACTTGAACTATTCGCATTCGTCCCACGCACATAAACGAAATACTAAAAGTAAAGCTATGCAGACCTTTCCATACAATTTGATTCCAAATCCTGGAATGCTATGGTCGTAGAAATATATATTCCTGAGAAAACAGCTTTTGGCTCCATTTCGTCTTTTATGCTTTAGGAGAACTCTCATCATTTGGATCAATACCGGAAGGGAGCGAATAAATGCGCATCATCCTTAGCCGCGTAGTAGCTTAGGAATTCCTACTGGGCTTTTATATTACATCTATTTATCTATCATATCTACATTATTACGATGATGCCAATCAGTATCACTTTATCATTCCAAACATTTCTCCACAAACGAAGTCTTAGATCACATCCGCTGCAACAAGCTATCAACCATCCATTCCAAATTAGTAATCCCACTGTTGCAATCACTTCGCCGACATAAATGGAAAGTAACGCACTTAAAGTGTGCTGCTCCTTCCACCACTATTGAGCTTTTCTCTTATCATCACAAACTTGGTTTGGATAATTAATGCCTATTTCTTTCCTCCGCTGATGTTGATGTACAGTTTTAGGAACGATTTATACTGGGGAGAGATTCTTAGTTGTATCATATACAAACACTCAAAAGGTAGCTAGATTCTTCCTTTTGCCAGATAGATCTTTTGCCAGACCTTTTGTAATACGATAGTAATATTGATGCGATGATCATCACCATTATAAAACGTTCAACTCATTTCGAATTAAATTTTAAGGATAACGTTTTAAGCGGTTCAAGAATAGAAATCCTGCCGGACAAACAAATCTCTGGGATTCTCGAGACANTTTCGAATTAAATTTTAAGGATAACGTTTTAAGCGGTTCAAGAATAGAAATCCTGCCGGACAAACAAATCTCTGGGATTCTCGAGACAAGAAGTAACGTTAAGTTTATATTATAAAAATATCATGGACTCATGAATCTACTATCTGCTAGGTTTTACGCAAATAGAATCAACAAAATCTATGCCATGTTGATTAAGATTAGAATAAATGATAACGCAAAGAAATTAGTAGATTGCACATTAAAGGGGAAAAACTTTTCTATACAGCATCATGAGATCATCTTTCTCATAAAGAGAAGGCTTATGTTTGGAGGAGATACGAAGGCTTATAAATGCCGTTGCTGATGCCAAGGAATAAAATTCAAATCAACTCCAATCCTAAATATCGCACACAAGTTGTAAACTATGAGACTAATGAGAATGCAAGTGTTGCGATACGATAATGATAATTCCCTTAGTTTACGAGAAAAGATGTATTCTCCTCCTGTTGCCGTTCTACTATGTTATGTAATAGCTGTTTTATCAGTTAAAAGAAGTATTTGTTTGTAAGAGTAACTTTTCCAGCTGAATAGGAGAAAGTTATATGCTCTTGTTGTGGCGTATATTAAGCATGTTGCTTTCGCCACTCTTTTAACAACAAGATAACAGTTAAATAAAATAGGATGTGAAGCATGTACGTAGTATATTTTCCTTGTCATCATCAGCAGCCGCTGCTGCTGCCGTCGTTGTTGCTGTTGCTGTCATCCTTGGTAGTTTTTCTAAAACTATTGCCTTGGCCTAATAATGTTAGAAACTAGTGGCGCGCGTTGTTGTTAACAAAACTTGCTGCTGATGGGAAGGAAAATGGTGATACTTTTCTATGAAATTGCAAGTTACATTTTCTGACAAAGATACTAAAAAGTAGACAAATAATTTCAGAATGCTTTAGTCAGCAGAAGAGGAGAATTAGTTTGATCACTGTCTCATCCTGTAATATGTATTTATAAACTAATGGTAAAGGAAGAGGAATGGTAGCAAGAGGAGAATGCCAGTTTAATTTGTTTTACTAATGCCACAAGCGTGTCCTTACTTAAGGGAAGACATATCCTGCTTTTCCACACTAGTTTTAAATTCTGGAATACAATCTACAACAAATACATTAAAACTGTTCGTAACTTTAAACCCCTGATTATTTATTGAACACTTTTCCTGATACTTCTCGCCCTCTCTGTATGGGATTATCATATTATTTTGTAAATTCTTTTCGTGTTGCCTATGGAAAGGTCTACAAAAAGACTCAAAATGTATGCATATAAAATTCATGGATTATACAATCCCAATTTGAAATAAAAATAACAAGTTACTGATTTTACATGAATGCATAAAATATAACAACAATAGCCAAGTGTGAAAATCCGAAGAATTCCATCGGCTGTTGTATGCATTGCTCTAAATCATGCTGATTGTGGGGAAAGTAGTTTCCATGCTACAGCTCCCGGTCATACTTTATGATGATATTTTTGATGATAGAGGGAAAAGTAATGGTAGTTGCGATATCGTGATGATTGATGATGATGGTTTCAGCACCAAATGATGATAATGGCGATAAATGAATTGTCCTATAAAAAGGTAGAAAAATGAAACGATTTACCGAGATATTAAAGGAGCCGTAAAACCTAACCGCTTTTCGTAATATTCCCTAATATTAGAACTGCCAGCAATCGTATTGATATCATCGTCGTCGTCATCATCCTAAAATATACAAGGAAACTTACAACTTGGTTTCTCCTTCCCACTTCCTACTCTTTCATTTCCTTGTTGTAGCCAATGTCCTTTTTCAGGAAAAATATTAATGGTTGAAAGCTGTTGATGACGGCTGATGATAGCAATAATACCGAAACACTAGTGACTTGGGAAACGAAAATGCATTGCATAATGTCATGCATGCTTCGATTTTGGCTGCAATAAAAAGCAGAGATTCTCGTTTTGGAATAATAACTTTCAAATTGAGTAAGTATATAAAGTTTGGGGAATGGAAATGTGGACTTATAAGAACACAATGGCTAATTATCCCTCTTTTCCATTCTGAACAAATTCTGTTTTCATTTACCGTACAATATACCTTCAAACAGAGGGCCTTGAGCAACAATTCAAGAGGCATATTATTCATTTCATTTTTGCTTCCCTTTTATATTGGCGTTTCGTGTCACATCAATACACCAAGGCAATCTCATTCATCCACCGTGAAGCATTTTTTTGTGGAGTGGATGTTATGTGCTGTATAACAGTGAACAACGCTTTGATTAATAAGCATTTTGTGAGTTATTACTGTGAAAGCATGGGCTGAGCTCATATATCACCAATTCTTTGTTGTTTCAATTGTATTCCTGCTTTCACCAGAAACAAGGAAAGAAAAATTCTATATATTGCAGTGAATAGATTTAAATATATTAGAAATGTTGATAGTTTCTTTAACATATTATTGTTATATTTTGTCGTTTTGTTTTTGTTTGGAATATATGGGTTTTATGGGTTTCATTTCTGTATTATAGTTAAAATAGAAGACGTATAAAAATATTTTAGGATTTATATATCTATTCATAAATTGAAGACGAGCGGTAATGGATTAATATTTGGGCATTTATCATGTGTGACATATAATATCGGTAGTATCCGCCAATTAGTTTTGCCATGACCTTTAGTACCTAAAAGCATCAAGTTTTGAATAACCAAATGTTTACCTAAATATATTCAGAATAATTTATATCAACAAAAATTCTTATTTTTAATACATATGTAATTCCTATACATATACAGTCATACTACGCCAAAACGTTTAACACACTGAGCATTAATAAATCAATTAATGTTAGCAAACAAGTGAATTTTAAATTTTGCTTTATTAAAAGGTGGCTGATACTGATTAGCCAATTTTGTTTTCCATGTGCCAGTCAGTCTAATAGTTTTCAGAGAAATTCGTACACTAAATTGACATTTCTGCCCATTTGAAATTATTATTGTTGCTTCCTATTAGCTAATGATGGTCATGATATCGTTTTTCCACGCTTTAATTTATTTTGATTGTTTCTCGTTGCAAAAAGTAAACTAGCCTGCTAGTTAAACACGTAACTGATCGTGGCAATGACATGAAATGTTACGACTCGTTTTTGGAGAACTGCTGGCTTCTATTGGCTGACGCATTACTATGTAAAGATAACAGTCATCATGCAATTATATTTCTCCTTTTCCTAGACTTTCAAATGTTTTCTTCAAAGACATAAGGGAAATTTTACAAAGATTGAGATGTATGAACTGACTATTATGCACGCAACAGTAGACAGTGTAATTGGCTGTTAAATTTTAAATAGCTTCATCTCAACGAATTGACAGGGGAAGTGGGTGTAAGTACTTGTGGTGATGGTAAACAGCAACGGCGTTCTTCCAACAAGCGATAACAACAGAAAGCAAAAGGAACCTTGTGCATTTGTTCACAACTTAGCACCAATGAAGAAACCTTGGACTAAAAACTGTCCTGTATAATATGTAAAAAAGTCTAAAACGAAACGGACATTATTGTCTGCGTGTTTAATATATTAGTTTTTACCAACTATGTTTGGATAATGCACGTATTTTTATTCAATAATACGAGACTAGACAACTACATTGGTAAGAATAGTAATAAATATGTAATAATAACAAGTTGTAAATGGTATAGGGCGAATTGAAGGTAAAACCTGCTTTTGATTGATGGCACTTCATTTTTGCAATCGACGGACATTTTTACGTCCAAAATGATAAATGTACCGTTGTCGGTGAGTGCAATAATAATAGTAGTAGAATAAAGACGAAATTACTACCAGTTTGATATTATTTGTATGCTGAAATAAAAGGGTTCTCTTCATCACATCAACATTTCACAAATTATATGTCCTTTATATAACAACGGCTCAATGTTTTCTTTTGTAACCTTTTGATATTACGTTCAAATGTTCAAATTAGATGAACCTAGCAATCCATACGGTATAAGCCTTTATTGACATAGGTATAAAGTTTTTCTTTCCCCATTATTTTGAAGTAACTTTACACTCCCTCCCGATTAACCCCCACCGTAAAGTACTATTATTCCTGCAATTGTTCAAAATTTACATAACTAGCTCTAATACTGAATTGTATTATTCAGTAAGACAAAAATTATAACAAATATTTAAAATGTGCACTCATAAACTATCAGTAATTTGTTTTAGATGAAATTATCTTCTCCTCTAGCCCATTTGAAACACCTTTTTAAGAAAAGTGTCCATAAAATCCTTTCAAGACATTTGATGTAACAATAAGATCGTTACTTTTTAAAAAATGAATAACTCCCTGGGCCATATCCTACCAAGCTGTTTCAACTGGTAGCATCATAAACAATATGAATACTTTTACTCAATGTAGAAACGCCTTCTACATGCAACATTCTAAATTCAAGTTATGTGCACAATGTGAAGAGGAAAAGGAGAGAAAGTAAAGTAAAATTTAATATCAGACTCCATAAAAAATGGTGGCGGCAATGCAATAGCGGTAATGGTGGTAGTAGTTGAGACTGAAAGTAATATGTAAAGGTCTTAAGCAAACATAATGCAACACATAACCTCTGACGCGTAATATATTTATTTACTAGAATATTCTACCCTTCTTTTAGAGCCTTCACACGAACGGAATGCAATAGAATTTAAGAGGATATTTTTTTTCAAAATTTTTGAAAAAAATTGCATATTGAACAAAGTTCCTAAAAAAGATACTTCATTCGGAATCAAGACACTTATCATTATACAAGATGGAATGAATGAGCCTCGCAGTAGGAGTTTTAAAATACGACCAAAGAAAGTCGTAATCGTAAAAAATTTGAATGAATGCATGTATATATGCAACACATGGCATTCGAGAAACCTTATCATGACAGTGAGCAATATCAACTCTCAAACTTTTAATAGAAAGTGCAAATGATGCAAAACTGCTCATCCTTTCACAGTGAAAGCGGATTTAAAAAAGGGTAGCAAGTCTTCTAAATTACAAAATGTTTTCCGAGAATATAAAGTTGAAGCGTTTAGAGTCTCACAATGCCCATAAGACATAAACTATCCTTCTGACTGACAAAATTGGTATTTTTAAACTTTTGTATGTTTTACCAATACCTATATATTTTGTTTATATATTATGCAGATATGTACTTCAAAAAAAATTGATTTGTGGTGGAAAATTTCCAAGAAATAAAAAATTTGAAAGCTGAACATATCATTGGAGATCTTTGGGGAAAGTCGAAAATTCTGATCTGATATGAAATTATCATGGGACAGAGTTGATCTTCTGGGAGGTTTTAAAGAATAAATATTACTGGTTTTCTCTAAAAGAAATGTCTTTTTGTTGCTGTTGTTTATAAACACTGCTGTGAAACAGAAAAACCGTAAGCGATTCAATGATAGAAAATGGGGTTCAACAAGGACAACAACTGAAAGCCTCCTTAATACCCCTCTCAGCGTGGCATTCGCAAAGTAAAATCCAGTGAGAATTGCAAAGAAGTAAGAAAAAATGAATACAGGGATGAGCAATACAACGAAGAAAAAGCGAGTAGTTATGTGTGTATTTTTAAAGAGCTGGCCAAAAACCCATGAGGAGAAACTATTACTAAATCCTCCAGCGATACAAGTACACGTCTCTTATTGTTCTTCTTCTTCCTCCACTCTTAAACAGGATGGATATAAAAGCCAGCAATATGACAAGCTCGGCAATGAAAAAACTTTGCACAGTTTGGCGAGTTCAATTTCCCACACATTTATCTTTGTCCTCGTTTTTATCTATCCCTTTGCCTAAAACTCACACTTTCTTCCGCACATGCTTCTGTGCAGTTATATATATTATTTTCTTTTTTGAAAAGAAAGACTTTTTTGTTTGCATTTTTCTCGTAAGGGAGAATCATGCAAACAGGGAGAGAAAAAGATCTGCGTTATCTTTTTTGCCTCTCTTGTTGCTTCTTGAGCTTTCTAATAAATCATGTAATTCTTCGAGAACACAAACGATTTCACGTAGGCACAGTCCACTTTCTTTTCTAAAAATAGTCTTTATACGAGCATCAGTGCTTCAAAAGTATTAGATATATAGCTTGCTATATTGCTTTAAATGTTAGAAAATACAACTTGATCTTTTCATTTTACATATTATTTGTATGTACATACTAGTATGTATTACGTATTGTTCAAGCTATAGTTAAATCATGCTGATTTTTTATATTCTGCGTACGTTATGCAACAATGTAAACGAGAGTGGAAAGAAAAAACGGCTTCCTTTTTTTCCAAAGCGTCTCCTCCCGTCTCTTTTTGTACACTTTACAATTTACACTGTATGAAATATTTCAGTGTAGAGAATATATTTCATTTTTTATGCATTCATATCACATGAAATTTGATGATATCTTGTTGTTTGCTACATTTCATCCAGTTACTATTAAAAATCTCGTTCCTAACTTTTTTGTTCCAAAAAAACCTGCACTGTTGCTCTTTTTTCTTGCAAACGTTTTTATGTTTGTTGGTTAACGATACAAAATAAAACTACTTTTTTGACAAAATGGTACCAAAATGTAAGCTGGTAAAATATCTTTCGCTATGCCACTGCTTTTGTATGTACATATAAATGATAATAGTTTTAACTTTACTGAATTATTTCAATTTTAAGCATAATGGATTGCATATTTATTAAGGACTATGCATGGTCTTAATATGAGCTTACCTACAAAGACTTTCATTTATTTATTTTTTCAAAAAGTAATGTTTGAATAGATATAAGTGAAAGTCAGTTCCTTTCTCATGATATATTATTGTAAATAATGAAAGCATCCGAAATGAGAAATAGAAAGACAGAGATCGAGAAGAAAGATGAATAGGGAAAATATGAAGGGAGAATTTCTATTTAAATGTATGGTAGTGAATTCATATTTCATAAAATAATTCAAAGTCTTGCAAAGCATTGAATGCAAAAGAATTGTGTATTTGCTCAAAAAAGTCTATTCTTTTTTTCTGAACTTGGAATTCTTCCTGCTTGACGTAGTTAGGTCAAATACTATTTCACTGATTTTTTGTATGTACTTGTTTATAAAACGGAAAAAGGAACCAAGTGGGTGAAAGGATGAATAAAAAGCCAAGTCCAGCTTTCTTTTACCAATGAAAAAAGGAAAATTTAAATTCCTTTGTTGAAAATCTTTCTTGAATGGATATGCGTATACAAAGTGTACAGAATTTTTGTTTAAATATTTATGGTCTTTTATATGCAAATACAAATTAAATTGAAAAACGTAAAGAAAAAAAGATTCATTGAAAAAAGTAAGTTTTTAAAAATAGAATAAATCATACAAGAATGAGTTGTGACTCACCATTGAACAAAACAGTGACTTTGCCAGCGGTTGGAGCAGGTAGCCAGGATGGTGGAGGAGAAGGAGCTGTTGCCCCTTCAGTTGGACTTGAAGGGCCCCAAGGATTCCCGTTCTGTTGTTGCGGTGTGTTCCCGTTATTATTGCTATTTGTAGAGGTTGTAGAGCTATTGTTAATATCGCTATTATTGCTATTTGAATGACTTAGAACGACTTCTTTATTGCTGAGGATTTGAGGATTGACTACTAAACTATCCTATTGTTTGCCAATGAGAAAGTCGATGTAATCATTATTACAGGCCGGGGCGAGTCGGACAAGCGTTCAGATTTAAATACAATATTATAATTTCCATTATTGCTGCTGTTAAAGTAAGTTGCATTATTGCTGTTAAAGGTGGGCGATGACGATGATTTGACAATGTGGCTTTGAATGAGTGGAGGTGGCGTTGTTGTTGTAGCTGCAGTTGTTGAGTCGGGAGACAAAGATCTGCCGCTGTTGGATGTTGTTGAGGCGAGGGAAGAAGGACCAGAGGCCCTGCTTGCAATCAACCTCTCCTTCTCCTTTTCATACGCCACCGTCTTCCACTTCTTCGCCATCAAGCATCTAGGCATTTTCACGGTTTTTTAAGTTGGAAATTCTTTATTCCATAAATAAAATTAACTTTCTTTTATTAGGCTTCCCTGCCTGTTTTTCTTACTATATTATGCATAGTATTATTATTATCCGTCTTTCTCTTTGTGTATATATATACTACTAATGACTTTATGAATGAGTCCTGTTTCCTTTTTTGTTCTTTTCGCCCTTTTCCTTTAAATTATTCTCTTGTTGCAACAACTACTTGCTTCTTAGAGAGATCTTCCGCTTTGCTAATAAAATATCCCCCGGAGACTCAAAGACTTTGTCTTAACAGCTTGCCACTAATTTCCTTCCAGCTTGGTTCTTCATCCCTTTTTTGGCATTTGTTGTTGATGTTGACCGTGCTTTGTAAGCAAGTTGAAACAGAAATTGTGGAGTAGAAAGTGAAGCCGAAGTACCAGTGGTAGTAGTGGCTTAGTTCTTCATAGGATCGTCTAATAGAATTCTGCTGTTTCAGCTAACAAGTGTCTCACGGGAGCAACCAACTTAATATTTTTAAGTCGGCTTTTCACAAGTACTAACTAAGTAGTTTCCTCCTCGTAGTTTTACAACTAATTCCTTCCGATATTATTTAAAATGAACGTGGGGAAACAAGAGTAAAAGTGAGACGGATTTTTAACAAATTTTTGGGGTTGGTATAAAATTAAAAGTCATAATTATTTTTAACAAGCTGAATTTTAAAACAGTATATTTTCGATGAAAACCGTGAATAATAAATTCTTGAGATTACTAGGTTTGTAAATGACCAGAAGAAACAGACTAATCAGATTTTACTATGTGGTTGCAATCAAACGTTGATGACTAGACTGACTAAATTATAAGTTTTTTTCTTACATTTTACAAAGATGAAAACTTTTTCTTCTCTCCCTTCATCACTTTACAACTTTTATTTACACAGTTTAAAAAAGGAGAGTAAAATGTTTTAAATCAAGTTCATTGATGGTGGTAGGGGCAGGTTTTAAACTCGTAGAGCAATACATATGAAATAGGTAGTACACTGAGTTACTGAAGACAATGAAAAAGGTTGATGTAACAAAAAGCCCCTTAAATTTCTTTCTCTGCTGCCACTTTGATGTTATTATTTAATTTGAAAAGAGAATGGTGAAATTTCCACAGTTTTTGCTTTTTAAACAATACAAAATTTGGATAAATAACGTTGGCAAAAAAAAGTTCAGTGTTAGGTTGAGATCAAAATCGCGTTGTTGTTTGTTGAGGAGAAGGAGCACATGGGGTATTGTGCATCCCTAGCTCAACAACTGATATTATACAAGTGGTTGTTGCAGGCAGACTTGCTTAGTCCATCGACCACGGATTGAGTTTGTCGGTGGATCAAAAATAGGGGAAAGCAAAAAAACACAGGGGCAAAAAGCTTTTCTCTTTTCTCTCGTCGTCTTCTCTCCCCTTCCTCTTCACTCGCCGTCTTCCTCACTTTTGAGTTGTTGCAGGAACAAGCAACTCTACTTAAATATTCTACAACTTGGTGGTTACAGTGTGTTGCAGAGATGATGACGGTTTCTTCAGTGAGAATGAAAAGGGATTGTTGGAATTGGCTTACTACACAAAAAGCAGTTGTAGTAGAAAAGGAGGAAAACGAAAAGTAGCAGCAGTGGCGTGCCTTGTTGTTAACTGGAGGGTGACTGACTGTGGAATGGGATGACTGTGGCAGGGCTTCTATGCATTTATCCCTTGATCTATTTTGTACACAAAGAAAAGGCAAGTTGTAGTAGCACGGACGGTGATGTACATGAATGTAACGCAAGGTGGTCGCTTCCTCCTATCCACTCTTTCAATCTCACTCGCTCACTCTACAGTTACAATACTTGTAGCAATATAATTCCAGTAGCTAAATCAGCAGCTAAAAATTCTCTTTCCCCCTTTTCTGTGTATTTTCCTCTCACAGTCTCTCTTACTCTTCGTTAACTCGTTGTGTGGCTCGTTGAGCTGTTTTTTGGCTTGTGCTTACCTATTCAGAATTTCATGCAATTCACACCATTCCTAGCTTTCATTTCCTAGTCGGATTCCCTTTGCTCGTAGAAAACTAGGATGAGGGATATGATAAAGAAATGCTGACTGTGTATGTCAAGGTGGTTTATATGACTGGCGAAACAAAACATTTTCGAATATCCAACAAAGCACACAGTTATATAGGTGTATATGTATGTGTAATATATGCTTTATAAATTCAGGTACTGTTTGAAGTTACCGTAGACAATGTGATCTCCTTCCTGCTTCTCTCTTGCTGATGTATTCACCCTTTATTGCTGACCTCACTTCTTAATTCTAATATCTGATCGCGAGTAACAATGTTGATGTTATTTGTCACTATACTGCTGACATTTTTTATTGCTACCGGTAGTGAGGTTGCAAAGGGTTGAATTTTGTAAGTTTTTGTTGCAATAAGCAAAAAAAGGATGATGTTGGATGTATTTATTTTAAGCTAATTGCATGATTTGAGTAGTTGTGCATTTGAGAAAAAATTTACTCTTTTTGTTAACGTTTTTACTCTTGTCAAAAAATAATCATTGACAAATTTTTTTGATAAAATGTGCTTAATGTGATACATAATAGTAGGGGTTAATTCGAAAAGATTCTTAAGACTTTATATGGAAACTATTAGAAAAGAACGGGTTCATGCTCAAGTCAGATTGCAGTTAGATAATCTAGAAAGTACGTTTTCCTCTAAGCCACTTTAGGGATTTTCATAGTAATACATAAAGTAAGCTGTTGCAAACAAAAATTCTGCTGCTGCACTACTTTGGAAAACTTGTTAACAATCCGAGACCGACTAACCAGCGAATATATAATATTGTTGAATATATATATTTATGATAGTAGTGGGGGAGACAAAGAGATAGTGGAACGTATTAACGGCACGCAGTGCAGGGAAATCACAAAAACATAGTAAGGAGTGGGAGGTTAGTGAAAAGGTGGTCGTGGTAGCTTTGGCAGCGGTGGTGGTTGCCAGATCTTTATTTTTCACAGCATTTTTGCCACTATTTCGGTGCAAGAACGGATGGAGAGATTACAAGTCCAGGATTATGCCCTCCAGCGCCAGCAGAAGATGCTTGCAAAGGCTCTTGATGATGCACTAATGGAGTAGCTGTCGGCTCCCTATATAAAGCTGCCAATGTTGGTGGTAAGCGTGGTGGAGGATGCCGGAGAGATGGGATGAATTTGTTGAAAAACAATCGTTCTTCTCTGGTTACCACTGCCGCAATCGTTGCTGCAGTTCCCAAAAGAGCCTCCATAACAAAAAATTATTTATCACGGACTAGATTCGTCTGATTCAAAGATTCCTCTTTTCTATAGTCTGTTAAAGAAAAAGATTGAAAAATACGTGATGTAAAAACAAAATATGATGATGATATTTGGAATGTGGTTCCATATTAATGTTCTCCCTTGTCGATAATAATATCAGTGAAGGTGTGTGTGCCTAATACAAAATCAGGAAAAGGAGCTTACTTTTTGTATGTTTTTCTCTAGCGTATTAGAGCTTTTTTGGCTCAGCAATCTACGAGTTATTATTCCTTATACTGTTACTACAAGAAATTGCTTGTTATAAACTGCTTGAGTTGACTTCCTCTTTGTCTAAGTGCTGTTCTTCACTTTCCACCTTCCTCTTTATCTCTCTGAATGAGGGAAAATAAGAATCAAATTGATAGAATAAAAGAAAGTAAAAAGAAAGAAAAACAAGTAGCTTTGTAGAGGAAAGGAAGTCGGTATTTGGAAGAGCGCTCCTTTCTACTGCCCTTTATTATAAACGACTGGCAAACTTTTTCCAACAAGAACAAAAAACGCCAACTTATACTTTTGCGTACATACGGAAAGAAAGACCCTATTAAAGAAACTACGCACAAGTAAGATTACGTTAACTTGCTTTGCTACTACTATTCCATCGTAGAGCAATGAACATGCCTGCACACAAAAACCGTACAAAGTAGCAAATAACCGTCGCTTTGCGTACTTTATGCAAACCGAAAAAGCATCACAAACTGATAGTGTTGGTATGCAGGGATGAATATTTTTCTGTTTTGGTATGCCACGCTTCTGATGCTAAACGCTTGCTCTTCTGGTACCCCGGGTACCGCGTTGTTTGGAAAAACCCCGTAGCCGTAACTTTTAGATGTCCGCAATGCACACAGAGAAAACTGCATTGCAAAACCAAGCTTTTTTGGTGCCTTTGATTATATGTATAATGCATATAGGTATTAAATAGATTCTAGTTGTAGATTTCAATGGAATATCCGATAGAGAATGGATGCATTTAGGCATCAGGAAGAAGCCAGATCCCTTGTAGATTTGCTAAAGGATGACATCAACAGCCAAAGCACCAGACATAATACACTTTCTTCTTTTCTCATTGGAAATTCTCACCATTCATACAATGCTTTTTCTCAAGCAAAGACAGGACAGGAATGTTTTTAGGCAGAATATGATAAAAAAGGAAGAATTCCACTATTATTGCTGCCGCCGCTGCTGTTTTTCTTTGGTTGTTTTTGTAGTGTAACTGGCGACTAGCTAAAGAAAGAGTGAAGTGAGAGAATTTCGCATTTTCGGAGAAAATACCGAGAAAATAGTTACTCCTGCTGCTATATAGTGTGGTGAGATTTTGCGCGCGCATAGAGAAATCTATCCGTCCAGTCCGTTTGTTTCCTTCGTTTGTTATTTGTATACGCGCTTTTATTCATTCCATCTGCGATTCTGAAATGTATAAAGTGGTAATAATAATAACAACGAAAATTCCAATTGTCTTTTTAAATGCGGGGTAATAAAAAATGAATCTCACATTTGCGATAACGTAATATGCATTATTGCTATTGAACATTCATGACAAAATACAC
Source organism: Lepidocyrtus cf. nigrosetosus NNG-2020 (assembly GCA_027744615.1). Classification (NCBI taxonomy): domain Eukaryota; kingdom Metazoa; phylum Arthropoda; class Collembola; order Entomobryomorpha; family Entomobryidae; genus Lepidocyrtus; species Lepidocyrtus cf. nigrosetosus NNG-2020. Next base: position 41 of record JAHZNK010000394.1, on the reverse strand, counting down.
CAACATTTGACAAACAAGGCACCAAATCACTGCAATTATAA
>JAHZNK010000393.1:0-19392 GCA_027744615.1 Lepidocyrtus cf. nigrosetosus NNG-2020 | reverse complement strand
TAATCATCATCAACACAATATCAAAAGTAACGGCGGCAATAAAACCCGTAACAATCGGAGCCCTGTCAAAGATGAAATACGCTTTGAATCTCGGCGAACCATCGACATAAATCATGGCTCGGACTCTCTCAAGATTAAAGAAAATCTACAATTTTCCTCTTCCATTGGACTTAATCTTTCAAGTAGTAATAACTCCAGCGGAGGTGGCAATTCTGGAGACTCTTCAACAGCAGCTAACAAAGGAGGCATTTCATCCACAGCAGCAACAGATCTCACAATACCCCATAGCTTAGCTTCTACAATTGCTTTATTACCTCACGTTGCTGCACGCTTTCCATTAGGATTAGGCCCAGCAGGAATGTTCCCGGGTGGAGGTCATCCACCACCTCCGCATGTAATGGCTGCTGCAGCAGCAGCGGCTGCCGCTGCAACGGGTAATATTCCATTTCATGCTAAAATGGAAAAGTCCGAAAGTATCAACATTTCATATCCGAAGGTTAGGGGAGGATCAACTGGAGGTACTCCATTTCCTGATCCTTATGCAGCTGCCGCATTTGCCGCTGCGGGAGGTTATCCATACCCAAATATACTTGCAGGATTAGCACATCATCAACATCATGGTCCTCCTCATCATCATCATCCATTTCCTAGTCATCCTTTAGGTTCCCCTCCAAGAGCTCCTGGAGGGGTTAACGGGGGAGGAGGAGCTTCTAATCCTGCAGGGAATGGACAAGTGAGTCCTCAATCTTCACAACCCTCTCAACATTCTCCTAACTCAGGGGCATCAGTGTCACCTTGTGGGCTTAGCCCATCCGCAACACTACTTCCACCATCCCTCACAAGTAAGAAACCTAGAGTGATTTCTAATCTAATGGAAATCTTAATTAGAATAATTACAATTAAGAATATGATCATCTCTTTGTTTGTGTATCTAATGCTGATAAATGTAATTACAGAGGTAATCTTATAGTGAGCCAAAAATTGCTTTAAATGTTTAAGTTTAAGAAACACATCAGAAGTAGTTTAATTAAAATAATTGTAATCATGTTTATCCTAGTCTTGTGTCAGTCATTAACAATTACAATAAAAGCTTCATAAAATATTAATTTGAGATGTTTATTTGAACCAAAGTCTGAATTCATCAGTTTTTAGAAGTAAAAGAAAGCTCATAATAATAATGGATACAACATTTTGCTGAGATCAGCATTAGCATTGCATTTTTTTAACGATCTAAACCAGCCATATTATGAGTCCTAACGGACCTTTTCAATATTTCTTTTTATGATTAGGACGCTCATTATTTCAGTTGATTGTGACAATGAGAAATGAAAATTCTTTTCATTTGACTTGAGAGCAGAGCAAGCATATCATTCATATTGGGATTATCACTGGAACAACTCCCATCACATCGTATAAAAGCTGCACATAATAATCATACGTATTAAAGTTAGCAGAGGAGGATAATGTAAGCACTTCTTTCTTTTTATTTTCATTTCCTATCACCCTTCTTTATTATTGCAATAAGGATGAGAATTAAGTGGTGCTGAATAGGAAACAAAAAAGGGACTTGCCCTGCTTTCTCCCATTAAAAACTTTGAGAGTCGGCATAAAACAAGAAGGTTTGATCTGTCATATATTTCTTTTTGCTCTAAAATTTATTAAATCTGTAATGCGCTCTTTTTATTAAGGAGGAAGAACATCAAAAGCAACCACATAAGGGCCACAATGTGGCAAAAAGTGTAGAGTAAGCTGGACATAAAATGATTATTGTAAACTTTACAAAGACAAAAGTTTAAATTGAACAGAGCTCGCATAACTCCAAAGATAGAAAAAGGTCAGTAAGAAAAGCATATTATATTTTTCGAATGAATTTCAAAGGACAATAATAACAATAAAAGTGGGAGAAAGAGGAGGAAGGAAAGATAATTTTGGAGGATGTTCGCGAGACTCACTTTACAGCATTTGGTACATAAGGGCAAAACATTTTATGACTTGGCTCATTCTTTACAATTACAATTATGAGGATGACGATCAAAGATTGTGTGTTTTAAAGCAGAAGACGTTCAGACAATATAAAACGACATGGAGGAAAGTGACGGAGGTCAAAAGAAATGTCTCTCTTCCCTTTTCTATCTCTTTCCAGATTTGCATATCTAAACCGTTTCCGTTCTTATCTTATTTTATTATCTTCATCATAATCATCCTCATCACCATTCTCTTTCTTCTTGCATAATCTTTCCAGATTTGCATATCTAAACCGTTTCCGTTCTTATCTTATTTTATTATCTTCATCATAATCATCCTCATCACCATTTTCTTTCTTCTTGCATAACTAAAGGAACTGGAGAAGCAGTTCGAAGAGGAGGACGATCTTTTACTCGTTTTATCCTGTCACTCCGATAAATGTGGTTGGTTTTTGAAGAGCAGAAGTAGGTACAGAGAAGTTGTAAGTTTGTGGAGATATTAAATCTGTAGCTGGTACAATGATAGCACACTTTCAATCCTTTCATTCACTCCTGCTACCAGTAATAAACTTGGATGAAAGTCTTCTTTCTGAATTAATTTTATTATGCAAGAGCAAGCTGGAATGGGGTAAAAAGGAATGAATGCATGACGAAGATTATAAGCAAAATATTTATTGCCCTTACCTCCTTCCTTTCTCCATTATACTAATCAGAAAAGAACAAAAAGTGATTCAATGAGACAAGATGAAGTCCAGAAGAAAAGCAAGCAGTTCAAATGGAGTCAACCCTCTTTTGTTAAACACTCATAAAAATAATGTTATCATAGCGCTGTTCCTGTGGCGTGCTCTTTTGTCTAAACGGAAGTGGAGAGGAAGTTGAGTTGAAGGGGCAAAGGGGAGGAAAGTAGTCAGACGACATCTTCCATTTAATAACCGTTATTATACTCGCAACTCATACAAACACAAAAGAAACATATTCAGCAAAAGAATGAGTTTGTTTTAAAAATAAACCAAGAACATGTTTTAGAGAGGAAAGAAATGCCGTTTGAAATACTTGTCTACTTCAGCAAAGCTTCAGTTTCATTTTGAATCCTTAATTACTACTCAATCACAATTCTGCATGAAGTCCTCCACTTTAGAAACTGGAAAAGGTGTAACCTTTCCCTTTTTATAGGGCTAAAAAGTAAGAGGCGGAAGAAGTTGTAAGATATGGGAAAGTGAGTGAAATTGAGTAGAGAAAATCTGGATTCGTGCTTGGTTTACTTTATTAGTTTGAAGAAAACCACGGAATTAGTATGGTTGGACCACTTTCTAAAAGACTGGCTTCCATCCCAGAGATAATATGGAAAAGGGGGTAAAATAGAAAAAAATTTAGAGATATTTCCTTATGTATTCTGTACAGCAGCCAAATTTAAAGCTTGGGCCACATGTACAAGTCTAACATCCGTTCATTACTTTCTTTCAAGTTTCAAAAGTTTCAGATGTTGAAGTAAAACTTTTACCAAAAAATCCAGACGGATGAGATGAAAAAGGGGAAGATGAGAAGAGAGAGAGAAGGGTCTTTGGAAGAAGATGTGATGTGGATTGGATGAGATGATAACACAGAAAAGAGGATGATTGCCGCTATTACAGTCCCTCCTTTTCCTCCACACTTCTTCTACTCCAATTCTTTAAATGAAATGACAAATGCTGCATGCAAAGCATATTCTGGGAGAAAAACACTCCGATTTTCGAACAGAGAATAAGGTGACAGCCCAGTACCTCTTTACTAGTATGAAGTTAGTTGAAACATAATCATCATCGTCATCACCCCAGCATCATATAAAATCATCTGCTGCTTTGGAGAAAATCCTCTGCTTTTTCCTTCTGTTTTGGTCTTCGTTTACTTAAATCCAGAAATCAGCCAGGACCAGACCAAAGATCCAAGCAAAGGAAATCTGACAAGTTGACAAAGAAATCTTTTAAAAAATAAGCTCCCCGAGCAAATCTAGACTGTTTTAAAGAACAAGACTGGAAGGTAATAATAATAATCTTTTTTGAACAATCTCTAGAAAAATTCATTCCTGCTGTCGTAAAAAAAACTTTACTATAGCCTTGATCTTCCGTAGAAAATTTCATATGTGTTAAGTCAGCTGCTTTCTCCATTCTATAAATAAAATGGAAGAAAACAATCTAAGCGTGTGGAACGAAGAGAGAAAGGTCAAAATGTATTTCCTTCAGGACACTTTCTCGCTTGTATATTGCTAAAACACTTTTCATTTTTTAAACAGAAGGCGGATAGTAAAGAACATCGTCATCATCACCAGTTTCTACCAATTTTCCATTTATGATTACACGAAAACTCTGAAAATGTGTTTTTGCTATCTCTCTCGCCATTAAAATAGATTTCTATTTGCCCCCATCCTTTTTTACAGCATCGCTTCCCTTTTTAATATACTGCTTGAGTCTGCACTTTTTCTCTTCAAATCATCTTTTCCAACTCTTCCTTATGTTTTCTTTAGGAAAGAAGCTGCAAACAAACAAAGTGGAAAAAACAAGTTCTATTTTCTTCCTTCCTATCATTTCCTCCTTGCCTCCATCACCTCGTTTTTGCTAGGTTTTTTAAGAACATTTGTTACATACTTAGGGCTAAGTAGTGAGGAAAAATCTGCTCCTCTCATGGCCCCCGCCACCATCATTTTTTTCCACCCAGATTTTATTTACCGACTTAACTTTTACTTACACAATTTTCAGCATACATTACCAAAACATATTCTTTTGAAAAAAGAAAAGCAACAAACAAAACGGAAGTCAGGGCCAAAAAATAAGTCTTTTACTGGTACCCGTACCACACTCCTGGGTAAAGTTTGCTGTGGTGTGGCTTTTTCTTCATATCTTTTCTTTTTTTTTCTCTGTAGATGAGTCACAATTTATCCTTAACGTGACAGTTAGCAAGTGGAACGGTACAAAAAGTAAAAAGTTTTTTGTAGCAGATAAGCAATCTCAATTTGAAAATATGACTTTTTCCATCTCTCTCTCAGGGCAATCACACTTTAACAAAGTGGAAGAGTAAAGTGGGAAAGAATTTTGTAAGAATGTAAAAACGAAGCAGAATATGCAACACGACTTGTGGGAGAGCAGACGAAGAGATGAAGAAGCTGCGATATGATGAAGAAGAAATGAAAATAAAATATATTTTTATTCTTTAAGGGAAGGAAGCAGCTTTTCTTCTTCTTTTCTCTCTATTTATTTTTTCCCGGAGTAAGCAAGACTTCACTTCTTTCCTATCTCTTGTTAAAGTTGTACATAAACTTCTGTAAATTATCCTTTCGTGTGACAAATATACGAGTGTGACTTGGAGGAAGAGAAAGCATACTGTCCTTGCTTTTATTAATAGCAGAGAAGATTTCTTCTTTCTCAAATATATACAAAAATAGACTATATACCCACTCTCTCAGTTTTTTACTTGTTCCATTTCTACAATACACTGGGACACATTTTCTGCGAGTATGGCTGAGTGAAGAAGTGAGAGTGGAACAGATTTCACCCGTAATGTGAAGAGCGAAAGCCTCTTCACATGATTACATCTCGATATATTTATTTATGACTGAATAGATTGCATTCCATTTTCATTCTGTTTCCTCCACCACCACTACCACAGAAGAAGAAAACAGCAGAAACTTGACTTTTTCTACTACTTTTATCATATTTTTATTATTATTTTTGTTTGCTGCCACTGCTAGTCTCCCTCTTCATATCGACACCACCGCAGTTTTTGGCTCCTGTAAGCAGATTCAATGAATAAATAGAGGATATATAGAGACAGGTCTTCTCATTTTATAAATATGGAAGTTGTGTTGGCAATGCTTAAATAGAAAGTCAGGGAAATTCCCCCTTTCTCCTTCTTGAGGAAGAGAGGAAGGAAGGAATAAATGAAATGACTTGATTGTCATCATCATCTTGATGATCATAACTGTTTTCTTCCAGTTTGCCTCCTCCGCTTCTATCATCATCAGCAGATCACCGCTTTAACCACAAAACATGGTTTCTGGTGAATGTACTGGAGAATAATAATGGAGTAGAATCGTATTGGGTAGAAAGGGAAAGCCAAGCATTGTCAGATTTTCAAAGCTTCATCCCCTTTTCTTCTTTTTTTGTACGATGATGAAGTATTTATCCTCATCTGTCCATATTCAGGAGAGTAGAAGAAATGAACAAATGAAATGATGTGGAGGATGCCAAACCAGACTTTAGTAGTCAGCCAAGTGAGAAAAAAGTGTCAAGTTGAGGGAGAAAAAAATGTTGTTATTTGGCTAAGGCATCAGAAAAAGCAGCAACATCGGTTCTTTCTTCTGTGTTCAATATGATTATTGTATGGTAAATATTTATAGGGAATGAGTGAGTGAATTGAGATCTTTTTTATCTTTTCTCTGTATTCCCTCTCTCTTTTAGATAAAGAATCTATTTCTAATCCAAATAAATGTTGTTGTGCCCTCTTCATCATGTTTCGGTTGGAAGTTGGAAGAAGGGGAGCATATTAGATTGGATGGAGGGCCATTTAGTCAAGAAAATAAATGATACCGGTCTTATTGCTCTTATTATTATTGTTATTATTGTTATTATGAAGGGAGTGGAGAAAAAGTGAAAGAAAAAATGATAAGAGGAGAGATTCAAGCAAAAAATCTGCTTCCACTCTGGCCTGAGTATGATTGGAAAGATTTCTAATGAAGATAAAAGCATAAAATGGAAAAGGAGAATGAGATAGCAGCAGTAGATAGTTTGTTAAAGTATTATTGACAATATGACAAAACTTTCACTTTGCCCCGAATAAAATTTTAAGAGAATGTGTATGTAGTTAAGGATTTCTAAGAATTTCAGGTTTCTTTTATTGGCGATGACGTCGAGTCTCACCTTGATTTCTTGTCTATTTCAAGGAGATTGGTCTATCATTGATTACTATTTTGTAATGTTAGTGAAAGAAGATTGATACTCTCAGCGGAGTACGAGGAGAGAAGAGAAGAAAGAAAATGGATGGGATTGGAGTGAAATTGATTGTAGTTCTAGAATTCAGAAAGGCGACATAATTTCTGTTTTCCCATTCCGCTGGTGTCAAAACATTTTCCATTTGAGTTTGCTTTTTTACAAAGGAAAGATTGTGATTTGAGGTTTAGTCTTCTGAAACGGAATAAGATTTTAATTCCCAGCTGTCCCAAAACACTTGGACAGAAGTTAAGTGGGTTGTACGAGAAAACCAAAGAAAATAAGACACAAATCTAATCCTGTGATGAGCCATGTGCTTGTATATTGTATCAGCAACGCAGATAGCAGAGCTACAATGGTTTTTGTTGAATGGAGGAATTGGAAGTCCCATCTGCAGAGTTAAAGGTGACACGATCAATCTCTTTCCGGATGTCCCAAGAGCAGCTTTCTTCAATTAATCTGAGAAAATGTATCAAACAATCAACACCAAATATAAAAGTTGTACAGTGAACAATGATTATGTATGTCTTCAGAGATGGATGCATTTCTTTTTCTCAAAGAGAAAGTTATCAAGTGATGGGATTATTAGAATGGTGCAATCAGATATCAGTCTGGATATCAGCTTTTGTTATAAATGTGAGTACTTCAGAAAAGGGTTTAAAAATAACAATCATCTCCGCATTCAATCACACGTGAATAACGACACAAAAGCCTTTTCAATGCGATATTTATCTTTATCCTGAAGTAAAGGAAAAATAAGACTTAAAAGCTGCATGCCATTTACTTTGTATTTTAGGGCGTCGAATGAAATCTACCGAACATACCGTTATATCATCCATCCATCTTAACTAACATTGGGTCCTTGGACTTTCATACAACTTCATCATCATCGGTATATTTAGATAAACCTTTGAAGTAATCTTTAGCAAAATTATCCATGTATAAAAATAATTAGCTAAAAAGATACAAAAATGACGCTAGAATCTTGCTATTTCCAACTGTAATACATTGTTTAAATTATGCTTTTTAAAAATATATTCAAATTAAATTAAGGCTTTCTAAGCCGATGGGATCTTAAGTCTTAAAATAATAGAATTTGTAACGGAAGCTGGTTTTCTTGCCAGCATAATGCCATGCCAAGGCTTATTTCCTTAGTTCCCCTGCAATATCCTCTTTTCTCCCTTATCCCCTGATCCTTTTACATTTGCCCTTATTACATCGCTTATTACGTGAAGAATGCCAAATTCGTTGAAAAATTGACTTCATATCATCATCACTTGAGCCAGTGCAAGGCTTTATTTTAATAAGAGGTAAGAAAGCATAAAGTAGGGATGAATGACGAAGCTTTTTTTCTTTTTTCGATTTCTTCAAAAAGAATTAAGCTAGAAATATGCACACGGATGAAAGTTCTTTTTCTTTTTTAAAAAGCTGCTTAGCTTTTACTTTTCCCACAGAATTTTTTTCTTATTCAACTTCAACCACAAAAAATAACTGTTCTCATTTCATTTCACAATAATATATTTTTGAAATGGAGAGCCAAAAAGTAAAAAGTATCATTGGCAGGAGAAAGAGCAGCCGTTTCTTTGCTCTTCTCATTTGAATCCCATCCTTTGTAACTTTTTTCTACTTTTTCGTACAGAAAAAATAGAAAAAATTTGCATTGGGTGCGGCGGGACTCGGTTCTGCTTTCTTTTAAAAAACCATTTTTGAAGGGGTTGGAAAGAAGAAAAAGAAAGTCGTCTCGGGTTTGCCTTTTTTCAAAAACGAAGAAGAAGAAGAGCGAGCGAGAAGAGATGAAATATGTGGGACCATTACGAAAAAAGATGTAAGTTGGGGAACAATTTTCTCTCGTAAATATGGCGTTCGGCCCAGCATATTTGCATAAATATGTCTTTTCGGCATCCATCAAAGTGATGAAATGGTCCTAACTCACCAATTTGCATCTTTTTTCCCTTTCCGCATCAACGACATTACTACATTTTTCATCATCATTTCTCATATCATATCTCCCACCACCACATCCACTCTGCAAACTTCCTCAACATCCTCTTCCAAAGTTTACTTTTCCAAAAAGGTCGACCGTTAAGCATTGTCAGCTTTTTTATAGTGGAACCATTCTAGCAAGCCAAATCACAAAAGTATGTTGAGTTGAAATGAGTAAGCTGCTCCTTCCTCTTTCTATTTTTTTGCATAATAAGATGAAACAGAAGAGGCAGAAAACCCAGAAAAAATGGACAAGAAAGTTGTAGATCTTATCTTATTTAAGAGAATCCTTACTTTTCTTATTTCTTCTTGAATGAATTTAATTCAGCATCGAATACATCCTACTAACGCTCATTTACATATCCATATTATACATTTTACAAAAATATGCAGGGTAATTCATGTTGCTTGTATAATTCTCATAATAATAATCATAAAATAATAATATATTGGCTGGAGAAGGAAAAATAGGACCTTGTTTTTAAGATCCAACCCTTTCCAACAAATAATTTTACGTTCGACAAGACCTATCTCTTTCTTTACGGAGAAAAGATAGTCATCATCATCATCATACGATTATGATATGATCTTCATCATCATCGCATTTGACTATGTCTGTCATAGTAGATATATCCAGGATGGTTTGGAAGAAAAAGATTTTCAAAGGAAATAAAAAAGTTGTCCCTGTTTTTATTGCTCTTGCTCCAAAACCCATTTCAAAAATCCAAACTTGTTTGAATAATATGATTTTAGGGAGGAAAAGGAAAATGGACATATCCTGAAACTCTTGAATAGATTCTCCTTATTTTTTGCACAGATTTCATGAGTTGGAAACAGAAAAAATGTTTAAATGATTTAAGGAAAAAATAATTCTTCAGAAGCTCAACCCTTTTCTGCTTTTCCCTGAGTTTTAACGTGTTGAAAAGAAGCTCTTTATCTTCCTATTTTACCCATCCGTACACAAATTATTTGTTTGAAAAGTAAAAGGCAAAATTCCAAAAAATAGTTTTTTTACGTAAAAAGAATAAAAAACTAGATTTTTTATTGTTTGAGGTATGGCGGGAGGCAGCATACATGTTGGCTGGAGAAGAAGGAAAACCAAAGAATTGTCCAGGATGATTGTGAAACATTTGCAGATTCAAAGTTTAAAAAGACATGTGTAAAAATATACGCTTACATAAATTTCAAATCTTGTCCTCTCCTTTCCATTTCTTCTTATAACGGCTTCTTATGCGAATATGCAAATTTTCTTTTTTTGTAACGTGTGTACGTACTTATGTGTGTAGAATTGCGGAATAATGAAATAAAAATTTATCTTTTATCCCCGTTTCGTCTTCTTCTTTCTCCTTCTTTAACTTGACAAAAAAATCCAGCAAGTTTACATAAGGACAGGACATAATGTGATTCTTTCCCATATTCTATTTCCCGTCTGGCTCTGTCCTTCCTTTTCAGTTAGATCGCTTTTTGTGAGTTTATGGGTTGGAAGGAATAGAATAATGGGGAAATGGTCGTTCTATATCTTTCTCTCTCTTAGCAATAGTAAAAAAAGATCTGTGCAGATCTGTCCGTAAATCCAATCCTGATGTCATCATTCTATGCTTTTACTAGAATGATAATAAAAGTTGAAGTCATAAAATTTTATAATTTTCGTATAAAGTATCATCATAGGCAAGAGTTTGATGGATCCTGCAGTTGAACTATTTCTTACTTCTTTAAAAAATGACAACAAACTTTTTTGTTAATTAAGTTACAGCTTGATTGCATCATATCTTTTATTTTTTGTTGTAGCTCAACACATAATTTTATATTTGACTGTGTCTTTTCTCAAAATTATTGTTTTTCTTTAATTTAATGAAATGAATGCTGCCGAGTAATAAAGCTATGTATAAATTCTCTTTTGTTTCACACTTATATAATACCAGGGAATCAAATAAGAGGATAATAGCGTCTACATGACGTGAGGACATAAGGGGAAAACTAAATTCCCTTTAGTGCCCTTTCCTAATTTATTATTGCTGCGGTTATATGAAGACGAAGGGAAAAGAATGAAAGAAATGGGACAAAGAGAGGGAAAAGAAAAGTTGACAAAAATATTATGACGAGAATGATGAGAAAAGATTTTCTCCCTTGTCTTCTTCTAGTGAGATGAAGAAATAAAATGAAATTGTGATGTAATAATATTCCATCCATATAGATGGATTGCTTTGAATGCGACGGAGTCTGAAAACTTTGTTCAATTTTTTTACTCGCCTCTCTCACTTTGGCTTCATTTTCTGCCGAGAAAAAACTTTTGTCATTTTCTTTTCTAAAAGAGAAATTTCGTTAAAAGAGGGAAGGACGAGGTGGTGGTGAAGTGACAACATTGTTATATTTTCTGGACAGATGAATGAATAAAAAGAGTGAATGGGAAAATCTTGTTTTGGCCGACTATAAAAAAGATGAAGAAGGAAGTCTGGGCTTTTTATAACAGCTTCTCCAATGATGATAACTTTTTGAAAATAAGAATGATGATGCTACTCACCACCACCACCACTTCCCACTTCATTTTCTCTTTTACATATTCCACAGAATAGAAAATCTTTCTACAAAACGTCTTGATGTGATGTTGATAGTCTCCACTCATTTCAGTAAAAAAGCCAAAGGCAACAAACCAATATTATTTTGCATCTTCTTCTGCCATCCTTTTTACTAACTTGTTCCATAAACTGTGAAAGTGGTAAAAAGAGCTGTTGGCACTTTTTCTTGTGTAAAATAAGTTGAAATGTGATTCCCAAGTTTCAACTTTACTTAGCTCCTGTCTACTTTGGAGGCTACAGTTTGAAAGAGAGATTTTTTATGGAATAGACACAAAATTTGTTTTTATTTCAACATGAGCCAAGAGAAGGAGGAGTGTTTTTTGGAGAAAACTAATTCAAAAAAGCAGAAGATGGGAATGGGATTGAAGAAGGAAGTGAAGAGGAAAACAAGAGGGTAAGAAAACAAAAAGCTGTGTGGAGTGGAGTCGAGTGGAGGATGCTCATCTGTCAATCACGGTTAAGTCTGATGGACTGTGATAAACTACATGTGTAAAACCGGTTGACATCACATTACCATCTTCCCTTAACACCTTCTCCTACTTTGCATGATACCTTCAAACCCAGCAAATTGCCAATGCCATTTTAATTTATTTTCTCCACATAGTTTGGGGTGGTAATATCAAACCATTTTGGTAATGATAATGTGATTGAGCTCGTATGACTACGATGTTGATGATATGACACAGTATGCAAAATAATGTTAAAATATCGCCTCCTTTTATCGTGGTGAAAGTGTAAATCCTCGAGATTAAGTTTTACTCATGACAGGATTGTTTTCGGTTGTGGTGATAAAGTTACAGAACCGCCTTTTCATCCCTTTAAAATATCGCCTCCTTTTATCGTGGTGAAAGTGTAAATCCTCGAGATTAAGTTTTACTCATGACAGGATTGTTTTCGGTTGTGGTGATAAAGTTACAGGACCGCCTTTTCATCCCTTGCGGTGAATGATAGCGATGATGATGTTTATTTACAACTTGCAACATTTCCCTATATTTACATAATACAAATGAATATGGTAGCGATATGATAGGAAAGTTAGCATTTTTGCCTAGAACAAGCAAAATCTGTACCTGGTATAAAACAGAGAAAGCCATTTTAGTTAACGAGAGTTGTAGAGTTTAATCTGAAATTGAGTGAGTGACTAGATAGAAATGCGCAATTCTGTGGAGCATATAGGGCAAGTGAAGTGAACGAGAAATGATGAATTTCATCCATAAAGTAAAAAATTTGGAGTTAGGACTAGAACGAGAGAGAGGAAAATACATCAAATCATCTCTTAAAAACTCACTTGCTGTAGCGGAGTAGATGATACAGCAAAATTTTAGTGTAGGAGATTGATTATAGGAGAAGGGCAATATGCAAAAGAGAATCATAATGACATTATCATCTCTCTTCTTTTTTTTGGAAGTGTTTATGCAAATGTACATATGAAAGGAAAACCATCCAAAGTAAATATATTTTTAGAAAGATGACTTTATGCTGGAATGGAATAAACAAGTTGTCATCCTTTCACAAACAATAAATCAGCCCCTGCTTTACTCAATCACTTGAAAGCATATCCGGCTTTCAACAAGAAGAAATGTGGATGGGAACCTCCCCTTTTTGGGTTTTAAGTGAAAACTTTTGCTAAACTGCAATTTACGCTGTGCTAATGTTATTATGTGAGATGATTTTCATGATTTCGTCCGGCTGTCTGTGAAAGAAATGTGTATTTACTTTCGACACGACTCATTTCGTATGAATAAATGTGTTTTTGTTTGTTGCACGCACAAGGAACCAACAAACTGAAAAAGGTTCTGCTGCTTTAACTATTATCATTTTTTGTTTTCTTGTTATTGAATTAGATACAGTTGAACAAAAACAGTTTTTGATTAGTTACGGTTAAAAATAGAACGATTGAACTAATGTTGGCTTTTTTCAGGGGCATTATGAGATTCAATAAATCAATTGCTTTATTAATGTCGTTTCAAAAATTTTACATTTCAGATACAAGTAGGTAAAAAACAATAATATGCCAGACGCTACATTTTAATAAAAATACTTTTTAATTAATTATTACTTCTTCAACATCTGGGTCATCAATTTTCAAGGTGCAGTTGAGTAGTAGGTTGGGAGCTAGTTTCCGCACTTCAACTAATTGCTCCACAGTCAAAACACATTTAGTTCCTTCCACTTGGACTAACTGAAGCTTTCCACTCCCGCAAGAGAAGGTGTTTGTACAGAGTATGTCAACGAGCTCAACCAGGCCGACATTGTCTAGTTGTGTACGGTTAAGGTAAACTCGTTCCAACTTTTTCAATTTTGTAATCCCTTCAAAGACCGTACGATTACCGATTCTTGTTTCAGAAAGGTCCAGACAGACAAGATCTGTTGAAAGTAATTTGATTTTAGTAAAGAGAAAAATTGCAACTATAATTAATTAAAATTAATATTGTTCATACTTTTCAAGTGCTTGAATACTCCTTTGAGTTGCTTCCCATGCTCATGTTTAGAATCACAAAATACTTCGTCATCCAGATCAGAACAGCCATTCAAGCTCAAGAAAACCAACTGGGGAAAGCCAGTAGCAATGTTTCGCATTGTTTGACAATCGATCCCGAAGATATTATTCAGACTTAGCTCCTTCAATTTCGGGTAATTTATCGGAGACAAATTCTTTTTCACACAAGCTTCTCCATTTGGCAGGCTTGATAACTCCAACGCCTCCAATTCCGGCATTTTACAGCACGTAATAGCCAACAGAAATTCTTTTCCGATTTCATCCAAACGACAATAATTTTGACCGTGAATAATTCTCAGTTCCGTTAATTTCTTAAACTCTGGATTCAAAAAGGGCTTTTCCATATACTGGCAGTTGATCAAGTGCAGTTCAGTCAGATTGTGTTGGACATGAAAGAGTAAATCATGGCGAATCAAAGCGTTGGTCAGAGTGAGTTCTTCAACGTTTCTGGTCTTGTCCAGAAACCCCTTGAGAAATGTGGCGTGAGCTTCGGTCCCGTAGTATCCTTTTTCAAAGCGCAAACGGGTGAGGGCAGGTAATTCTGGAAACTCTTTTAACATTACCGTCACATTTTCAGCAAAGAATTCCGTATGATCAAAGAAGTCTCCTCCTAAAACCAATTCTTTCAACGGTGCAAAGTTGTTGCGCAAAACATTGCAAATCCCCATCCGAGGAAGTATCCCATCCACTGAAATATGCAAAGTTGAGAGTTTTCTCATGTCGCAAGTGAAGCCAAGCAAGTCCTTTTCAGAGATTTCTTTTTCAATCATAGTAAGTCTCCTCAACATAGCAACGTTCCGTTTCAAAGCGCTGTAATAATAACCCCAGTGGAAAATCCCCAAGTCGGATTGATAAACAGAAGGACAATCCCGTACCACAAGGTATTCCAGCTGAGGACTGAGCGCAATCAACTCAAAATATCTTCCCATGGAGAGATTACAATTGTACAGGATGAGACTGTTTAATTCAGAACAGTGGAATTTAGCGAATCTTCGAAATATTCCGGGGTCATTCAGCAAATCTTCCATATCCAAATTCATGAACCGGAAATACTTCACTTTAAACGTTGGAGAAAGGGTGTGGAAGGCCTTGATTGAGTCAGGTTCGTTAGTAACAAGGAAAGCGAGCTCGTTCATCATTTTACTTTTTCCAATAACCTCTTCCCATTCTTTACAGACTTCTCGAAATTTTAAAAATTCTTGAGTGAACGGCAGAGAGTCGACGATGAGGGATATGATGGTCAGTGGGAGATTCGGCTCTGGTTTCTTTGCGGCTTGTGAAGCGTCGTCTGAACTTGAAATATCCATTGACTCATTTGGGCTGTTTGAACCATTCATTTTATCGGCTTCCATTTCTTTGCGTGCTTTATCTGAACCGATAAACATGTCCATTTTGGATGTAAATCTTCAATTTAGGATTTTTTAAAAGCTGAAACCTGAAAACAGGAACAAAAATTGCTAGGTTGAAGCTGTGGTTCGAGGGTAGACTACTTTAAAATTAGTTAAAAAATTAAATTGAATTGTGAAATTTTTCATAAACCATAACGACCTTTTTGTGCAATGCGAGTGTTAGTGTTATGTAATCATAAATACTTCATATAGGAAGGAAAATACAAGAATTCATCTTTCAAGATTGAAAACTTCCAAAATCATACGAAAATGGGTCATTCAGTTTGACTCTTCCATCTTTACCATTCTCATCATTCGAGAATGGACCCAAATCCATTCGTCTTGGCTGATAACACTGCAGATTCACACTTCCGTTATCGATATAAACACCGTTGCGGCAAAACCTTGAAACAAATTAAGAAAATAGCTCGGAAACAAGAAAAAGAAATGACTAAAGCCAGCAAGAGACGAAGGCAATCAGAAAGACAAAGACGGGCACTTAATTCCGGTTCGTCTTCATCATCCAGTGCAAAATGCAGCAAGTCAAGAACATCATCCTCGTCGATGTCATTATCAGGAGGGGTTAGTAGTTCTTCTAGCGATGTGAGCATTCCTGTGAAAGAAGAGACGGAGTACTACTTAAGGAACAAGGGAGCCTGTCATACTTTAAATGACTTGCGGGGGATTGACAGTATTCAAGAGCAAATCTTAGAAAGGATCGTTTGGCCATTTTCTTCTCCAAGGAAGGCCAACTATTTTGAATATTTTTCCTCCAAGAGGTCTCCTGCTAATTGGAAGGCCTGGCACGGGCAAGACTGTCCTTGCAGAGGCTATCGTGCATGAAATTAGAAGGAATGGGGTTAACGTGAGTACAATTAAATACTTTAAAACTATATTTACCTACTTCTACTGTAATTAACTTTTAACTTTCACAGGTAAAATATTATCAAGAAACTGGCTCCTGCTTAAGCAAATACGTTGGAGAGTCTGAAAAGCGTCTCCGGGACTTATTCCGCTTGGCCAAGGACACAGCTCCTTCAGTAATCTTCTTTGACGAAGTTGACGGCTTAGGAGGAAAAAGAAAAGGCAGTGGAGGAGGTAACTCTTCTTGTTCATCAACCAACACTGTCCTCAACACTCTCCTTAGCGAAATCAACACAGTACGAAGAGGTTCGGTGCTTTTAATAGCTGCCACAAACTGTCCACAACATTGTGACTCTGCCTTAATCAGAAAAGGAAGATTTGACATAACTATAAACATTCCATTGCCGAATCCTGAAGCTCGCAAGCAGATCCTTCAACATTATTTTGACAAGAATGAGGTAGACTTGAACGAAGCTGATTTAAATAGAAGTAAGGAGGAGACGGAGGGATTTACTGGAAGTGATTTGGAGTATTTAGCGGAGACAGTTCACTTCAATCTTGTGAGAAAAGCTTTCCCCCAAGGAAGCTATCGGAATATGACAAGAAAAGAAATTCGGGATAAGAAAATGGAACTTTTGACAAACAACGTTGAATATCGAAGGGACGTGCAGGGCGTTATTCAAGAGATGAAGGAAACTCGAAAAGGGATTGCGGAATGGCAAGATGAGGATGAACAATAATCAAAATTTATTTTTTAAAATGTATCCTGATGCCAAACGTAGTTTAATTAATAAAATTTTCAGTGCTTATTAAAATCATTCCCAAGTTTGGTCCCAGTTTTAAAATACGTAAATTCAAAAGATTTAAAGATTGAGTATAATGAATATTGTAATCATCATCATTTATTTAACTTATCAGTTTTATGAACGGGTTTCGAAGGGATGCCAACAATATCGAATTTCCTTGGAATATGCTTTCTTCTCTGGCATAATATTCTTCAGTTTCATGCTGTTTTCCTCGTTCTAAACTAAGTTTCTCGTAAGAATGAGGGAGAAAAGGAGAAATTCATTAGCGATTCCCTTCCACTCTCATGACTTCCTCTCTATCCTCTAAGCTCATTTACCTAAAATCATCAACATTCTCATTTTCTTTACTCTTTTCCACCCAAAAGTTTTAAGTTAATATGGGCTCAGGTTTTTTTATAATAATGCTTTGCTCCTATGATGTAATTTATGGCTGACACGGTATCTGTTTCACAGGAATTCACTTATTTCAAAAGTCACGTCCCGATTTTTTTCTTTTCTTTCCTCTGTAATAATTCTATGTTGAAGAACTCATTTAAATCTTTGCTACACACTGCTAATTCACAAAAAACTATTTTACATTACCTTTCTTCCGTTTTCATCCTGTTTTTGGGTAAGTCACTGATGAAAGAGATCTCATTTATAACGTAGGCATCATAACTTATTTCTAGTACTTCAATCTGGAACTTGGAGCTAATTCAACTTCTTGGTTGAATTGGGAGTCAAAAGGAATCCACATTTTCTTCTGGCTCATTAGGTTAACAAAGGTGGTGCTCCATTGGAGGAGATAAAAGCGTAGGAAAGCAGAACAAGAAATATGAAAGGACGGATGTTGCTTTCTGAAGAATGAATCATAATGGGAGAAAGAGGGTAGAAGAAGAAGAAATGGAGTATTCTTTCGGGGGCACTCATGCATACATTAAATTCATTTGTTTTTGTTCAATGGCTATTTATCGCTTCTGGTTCGGCTCTGCTTTTAATTTAAATTAGGAATGAAAAGGAAGGATAATGAATAAAGAATAGAGAAAAGCCTTGTAGGTTGTATAAGCTGCCTTGTCATACAAAACCATTGTTGAATTTGTTGTAACTTTTGTAGATAAATTGTTTCCTTTTCTAATGATTTTTATATAACAGTTTCGGTTTAAGAATCTATGTGGAACGAAATCTTCTCAATTTATATGTAAGTTATATAATCCTTCTTTTTTGAAGAAACAAGACGGTAGTGAGAAACAGGGGAATCACACGAGTAGAATATCAAATGCGATTTGTCCACCCAGAATCCTCTTTTTCCAGAGTAAATTGAATAAAATGGGCGATATGGGCCTGGCTTTCTTCTCCGTCTTCACTAAAGAGCCACTTCAAAGAGCTACTTTCACATTTCTGATTTTCCGCTTCCATTTACACTTTTACGAATGGAAGCGGTCTGGTCAGTGATCACTTTCCTTTTCCGCTTTTAACCATTACATCATCATTGTTGTCGTCGTTGTCCATTTCGAGCTACTGATGAGGGGGATTGAAGCTAAGACTTCCTTGAGTGTACAAAAGTAGAGTAAATTGAGAAAAAAGTTTAAAAGAGGGGAAATAAAAAAAGCAAATTTACGAGAAGGACACCCCAGGATAAGTTGAGCGGATGATTGCACAAAGATTGTCAATTTACTTCGTTCAATATGGAAAAAGCCGTTGGCCAACTTTCCCTCATTCTTTTCAAACTTTTCATCACTTCCATCAGCTAAGGAACCATCTTATTCTCTGCCTATTTCACTCAACTAAATGTTCGTATTTTTACTTGACCAATCGGCCGAACAATTCTTTCTTTCGTCTTGTTTAAAACCTATACTTTGTACTTATATCTAATGTGTACAGAAGTTGGACTAATGATTGTAGCAAACATGGGTGGGAAGAAGTACTTCTAAATTTATTCTAAGTAAAAAGATCCGTATTGTGGATGGACTTGCATTAGGGAACATATCAAGGCGTCTTGACGACCAGGCTTGTCATGTTTAACATTAGGATATGAAAGAAGTACACATTCTTTTTATTGAATCGCCTTGGAACATATTTAACCTTCATGAACTTTTAAGATGACCTCCCTTGAAATTCCGGATCGTTTATGACAATTTATTAATTATTCTTAAAACGTTTTAAGTTTTTTCTCCAAAGCGTATTTGGACTACTTCCATATTATTCTAATTCGCATATTAATGCAGTCTCAACCAGCTAGAATTTCTAAAAGTAGTTTAATTTAAAAAACTACACGCAATGATTTCATTTTTATCTATGCTTTTTAAATAAAAAGGACATTAAAATGAGAGTAAGCTCTGACTCAAGATTTGAGTAGTTTAAAATATAAAACACG
>JAHZNK010000391.1:0-14667 GCA_027744615.1 Lepidocyrtus cf. nigrosetosus NNG-2020 | reverse complement strand
GGCTTGTTGATATTTGCCTTTACTTCCCTTCTTTTCTCATGCTCTTATGTTACGTGGTTTTCTGTAACTCAAAAGATCTTACTTTAGCATGGATTTTTACTTTATTTTCTCCCCCAATATTTAGATTTTTTTCGAATCTTTTAAAAACTTTGCGTAATTTTAGCTCAATTATTTATTTTGCCAATGATTTTTATACCGCTTAACTGAAATTTCAAACTTATCTTATTTTTTTTTTGTGATGAGAAATGTTCTGGATCATCCTCTTTCCAACCGGACCTATGGTCTGTCTAATTCTTCGGCGTAATTGGACTCTTTCCTTTTAGGCCGCCAGGGGCTCGTAATTTTCACAAGGTACGTCGGTACGTGTGATCCTATACGGTAATGGGACCCTTTCCTCGGTTCTTCCGGTATCGCGATCCCGAACAACCCATCCAGAGTAGATGACGAGAATTCCACGGTGGGGATTGATGAAACTTTCCATTTCTGCTTTTTTTTCGTGGCTTCCTTCCTCTCCCGATGGACTTTAACTAACTGTACTGGTGACTGAAAAAATTTTAAACAGCGGGGAGAGACTTCCTTTCGGATTGGGGCAACTTGAACTTATGACTTCAACTTGGCTCTGCTCTGTTGGTAATTCGGACTTCGAAGATGCGGTTCGCTGACTACCCAAGTATTAGGGTAGCTCCGCGCAGAGTCTCCAGTGAAAATAAGATGATTGTTGACTGTTCTATGATCTTGGGAAGTCTTCTACTCTTTCAAGTTTATTCATTTCTTATTTATACCTTTTACATTTCTTTGTTCATGACTAAAACTAGTAACAACTTGTTTCTGTGAGAGAATGTTCTGGACAGAACATTCTTCTCTGACGCATATGGAATTTACCCGATTGTTGCTCTTTGTTGTGAGGTGATGTGGGAAGGTGACCATGACGAGAGCTAGCGAGCTACTCGATCCACCCGCTTGTCTCGTGATCATCACCCTCCGGTTACTTAAATTTTTGAATAATTTCAGGAAATATAAATTACAATTATACAGCCTCAAAATAAGATGGCTCAGAAACAATTGCCAGTTGGTTAATTTTTCTACATGTAGAATGACGACAAAGACGAGTTTTTAATGTAAAATCTTTTCTATTGTCTGACACCACTTCATTTTAATCCAACAATATAAAACCTAAAAAGTGAAGAAATCAACAAAGATTATGTTGGACTTAACTTAATGTCAATTGGTTGTATTATGGATGCCGCAACAGACTGGTTAGAAAATGTCCAGCAGAGGCTCTCTGGACTTCATGTTACACTTAACTTTTCATGAGACAAGACACTGCATTGATTCCACCCCCGATATTGCTCAATAAACTAAAGACAATCTTTTCAGCAAAAAATTCTCTTTAACATTTATCAAGCATCGCGCCATCATCATCATCCGCATCTCTAAATGTAATGGGAACGAGGTACCTAAAAACTTAAGTATAAGTACCTATTTAGGGTTTCTACTTTAAAGATTCGTCAAAGACGACTTCAATTCTTTAAAGTTGTTCCTTCAGTGTTGAAAACTACTGAAAATTTCAATGCTGTTGATGCTGATAATAATACGAAGGCTCTACACTAATGGTATCTCTCTTTTTGTATTATACTGAATAATACATTGGCCGTAGGAATTTCGATTTCAACTTTGCAATTCAATACATGCCGATAATATAACCCATCGGAATTTTGCTCCCTTTTCTATTGCTGCCTTTCAACCGTCGTCCCTTCTCACTCACCCGCTAAAGTCATTATAGTTTGGTGACGACGACGTTGATACTACATCATTGGCAAAGCTTATGCTAAGAAAATTGTGTAGGAAAACTAGTTAGATAACATTTTGAGATTTTCACATGATCCTTTTGTGCTTTCATATGATGTTGATGCTGATGATGGCGAACAACAGAAAGACAGAATGAGAGAAAGTAGCTCATCCGTGGTATATATTATGAAAGCAGTGTTGCCGCGTGCATTCTGATGTCAGGGTAAGTCGATCGAAACAACAACACAAAACAGCAGAAGAACCAGCAACGAACAGCTTGAAAAAGGAAACCCACGCACGTATCACATCGCATTTCTACCGTTACATCACCCTCTTTATTCTTTGCTCTCTGGATTCATATACTAAAATGAGTCCCTGGCTGTCCTCGTGTCGTATTGTCGTCCTATCTTTGAAGATATCATGATGATGAAGCTGAAGACGATGTTGATGCTGGATTTCGGATCGTTGTCATTGACAAGAATGAAAAGATTCAGGCCACTTGTCTTCAGCATTAATTTAACTTAGTCAAATTCCGACCCAGATTTCAAAATTCATCTTCATCCTGTCAATAAACCCTCGAGAATATGTCAACTCCTCTGGAATGAAATGAATATTGCAATGAGAATGAATTCCTCTTTTGGTTAAACAAGAGGAGCAGCTACACCACCACCGCACGAGGACTGTTTCTATCACCCTACTTTATCAACATAATACTTTCTCCATCACCACTATTTTGCTGACAGTGATGATGATGTTGTTGATGAGGTTGAAGAATAGAATGACATAGGTACCTGGTAAATACTTTCAGTCAGATTTATCACAAGTTTCAACGGATACTTCATATTAAAAGATTGAAGAACGTGCTGTCATTCATTCACTCATATTTATTAAACTGAGAATGAGACACATCACACAGAAACAGTGGTATTAAGGGTTGTTATCTAAAAGTAATCTGATTTATATGGTGTGTCTTCATCATCATCGACCAAGTATTCTCTTTCACTTACTCATTTTATTTTTAGCCCACAACAAACACAAATAAATAAAGCTCTGAAATGAGAAGCAGGTTTACAAATAACACATTTTAAGTATTCATAAATTAGAGACTCGTATTAAATCGCCTTATTATCATCTATTCGTGCCAGTTATGACAAACTTATTATATTTTTGTCTCCAACAAAGTTTAAACTTTTGACAAGTTTCACTTTGATATTATTTTTAATATTACTTGCTTATGAATCATAAGTTATGATACTGATACAGTATGAATAAGTTGCAAAATAATTATTAAATCACAGAAAGGATTTTCAAAAAGAGGTTAATTTAAGTAGGTAGAATTTTATTATAATAGTTCACTTGGTATTTACAAAACGCTAATTTTGCAGAAGAAAGTAACTTAACCGATGTTTGTAACTGTCAATTCATCAACCCACGTCAATTTTAAGCTCTATGATGTGTCGATGTATGTGGGCGTGCTCTAATTGTATACAGGTACACCTACTACTTGTTAAATCCAACATTTCAGCATTTCTATAAAATAGTACTAATCATAATCGTATTGTAGTAATCTTTGTAATTGATTTCCATAAATGAATTGTGTACCTTAGGAAATACGTGGAAATCAGTTGAAAAGAACAAATATTATAATCCTTTAAATTTTGCCGAATTGTAAATCGATCTTGGACTGTTGCCCTTAATAAAATTGAGATCTCTTTCGATAATCAGTTTCACTTTCATTAATTGGCAATTATAACTAGTTTATGCAGTTTTCGTTATACATACACTGAAGCTAAAACGGAAAATTATCAAGGATTTTCATACGAATTACATTTCGTATTACCCGCCTTCTTCATACTTCATTTTGATTTTGATATACTGTGCTAATAATCTTATAACGATGATTGAGTAGGGATACTTTCATTGATAACTATAAATAAGTGAAAATACTTGTAACGAGTTCTCTTATACCGAGAAAGTATGTGAATCAGAGAGTACTGCGACCATATCATTATCGTTTTCAGAATAATAATACACAAAAAAGAGAGCAGCGTAAGAAAAATCTAAAGAATCTATCTTCGCATGGGATAACAAGACCATCAATAGAGTCACTAATGGAGGATCGTAATATTTTCCTAGAAAAAGGGGAGAAAGATGACAACGGGGAGAAAAAGATAAAGTAGTGTATTGTGTAGATCTAGGCCAGGTATTCAAGCATTTCTCTTCTTCCGCATCTGGCAACAAATCCAAGAACGAGTGACTACTTGATGCAAAGAATGGTCTTAAGAAGGGCATTATATAAACTAGACTATGTCAAAGATTTTCTTGATTAAATCTAGGTTAATCCTCTTCAAGAGTTTCAATTGACACTTTTTGCAGTAATTTAATGTTTTCCTTGCATTCGATTTTATTTTCTTGCTAAATTTTTTAAATTAAGAAATATTACTCCTTTGATGAACATATTTTAAAACTTGATGATAAGAGTTTATGCACGTACCAACTGAAAACGGTTAGGTAAGATACTCGCAAAAAAGTTAACTTTTAATCCGAATCTTTTCTGTTTTATAAAAAATGAGGCTTCACAAATTGAAAAAAGTGAAATTTGATGACTATGACGAAGACCAAACAATTTCTGTATTATCGTTCCATTTCGATGATAAAATCATGATAGAATCTTCTTCTCATTTAGATTGAAGAATAAGATTGAAGTTAAAGGTGCTAGCACTTTGTCAGTTAGTTGGCAGTTTTTTCTTCCAACGTTCCCATTCTCTCTTCCCCTTTTTCGTTTTTTGAAAAAGGGGGAAGAAAAACAGGAAGACAGCTTCAAGATTAATCACAGAAAAGTAATTTGTCACAGGACGACGACTGAGTTATTCTAAGTCAAAGGCAGGGTAGAGGAAAGCAGAGCAAAAGGAAAGAGAGTTGAGACTTCAAAAAAAATTGGCAAAGAAAGGGAGGAACATAGCAAAAAGAAAGAGGGAGATAAAACGAGTTGGGAAGCAGGGAGAAAACACCACCACTTCTTCATATGTACTTTATCCTACTCACCAGTTAACACAAAGAGGGAGGAGGAAAATGAAACGGAGGGTTTATAAGACATATCATCCTTTTTGTTCCCTCTCTGAGATAATAATGCATACATACATATTTAGATTTAGCTTATATTAATAATATCGTAATAAATATCCTTTATTTTCTAGTAATAAGCAATATAAATACTACAACAAGTCATCATCAAACTTTTCCCTTACTATGGCTCACTTAAGGCATTGCAATTTTCTTTTGTATTTAAACATGGAAGCTAAAACATTTTGGTTTTTTTGAAGAATTCATCTGGAATCGTTAGCAAGTTAAAAGTAAGTACAGAGAAGATAGTTGTTCGTTTCTACTTGAATTTTTGTGCCATATCTTTTAAAGCTCACTCCAGTGTAGCTGATTCAACTTCTCCTTCTTCGTTTTTCAACTAAATACACATAAGATGCTTATCATACATTATTCTTATTTTTTGTAAAGCCGCAGCCTCAGCTCTGGGTTTAAAGAGGAACCAAAATGAGCCAAAAACAGTTTCTTTCTTCATACTATCATCCTTCCACACACTCCCACTTCACTACGACTACTACCCTCCATTCCATCTCACCACCACCACTGCCTTGTTGGTTGTTCCATGAATGAAGGAAATCCGTTTACCACATATAAATATACGAGGATCTAAGAAATGAGTGTGTGTTCATTACTTACGTAAGTTGTGAAGTTGGATGACTAGAGAATGTTATCCTTACATGCATAGTTTCAACGAGGACGGATTAGTTTACTTTCTATAATCTCTAGGAACACTGAAGGGAAGACAAATGAGTTTGCTTGAGGCTTTAAAAGTGAAATAAAGCTTCCTTCACTTGAGCCAACAAACACAAGTGAAAAACGGAAGAAGAGGCAAAGTGAGTGAGTGGGGGATCTTATGGCAAGCGAGAAAAAAAGAGGGAGAAGAAGGAAGGAAGAAAACTGCTCAAGAAATTAAGAGACCCGCATTAATGGAATCAAAACCGAAAGTTAGCCTTGCTCTGTGCAATTCTCTTGAATATAAGACAGCCTTCCCGCCATGTTGATAACCCACGCGACGCGATGACGATGGAGAAAACTAAAATAGCCTGTGTATTGCAGATAGAGTACTTTCCATGAATTAGAAGCAACGTTTAAAAATACTTCTGATGAGGGAAAGGAAAATTCTTCCATAGTTTACAACAAGTATTTCCAACTTCATTTTTAGCAAGATGATTAAATTTAAAAGTAGTAAGTCATCACTGACGTGGGTTTTTTTTTTACAAAATGTGGGATGAATAAAAAAGGATGAAAGAGACCATACTTGCCAAGAGCATTTAACTTTTTAAATAACAGTTTGAAGCTTCAAGGCTCCTTCCAAACAGTTTCTGAATATATAAGTACACACTAGTAAAGTCATGATATGTCAATCAAAGTCCACAGGTTCCATAACTTTTTTAAAAAATAAGCTGTAACTTTGTTTTTTCATCCAAGCAATTAATTAAGTGGTGACTATGTCCATGACATTGGACATGACCAACTACTTTGACAATAACGTAAACATTTTTAGCATTAAACAATTTTTAAAATGTTGACAATTTTGTTTAAGTATGTATGTGACGGGGGTGGTTGAGGCAATATTAATAATATGTGCTGTCCTAACTGCCTTTTGTATTGTTGCTCAAGAAATGGCATAACTGTTAAATTATTAATTTGATATGAAAACCAACAAGTCCATCTAAAGTCACAATGTGGTTGTTTACATTCGTGGGTAGACAAGGACAAGAAAAGCAATTTGTTTTCAACGCCTCATAAATAATACTTTCCATGTGTGGTGAGAATGGAAAAATTATTTAAGAAGCATTTTATGCTGTGCGATATGGTATATTTTTATAATTCTGATTTTCAAACTCATTAAAATGGACTGTTCCTGGCATATTAAAACCATACTGTCTGTCCGTTCATCTTATCATACCATACGCTTGCAAACTTTCAAAGTAACCAATTGACGAGGAAATGATGATGATGGTGACATAGCAGATTTTGGCTTGAATGAGGTAACAGTGATACTAACCTAGCACCACTAGTAAAGTTTAGAATTAAAAAATTGGAAGAAAATAGTTGCAAATCCATCATATATAATTAATATATAAAATATACGCTTCAAATAGTTTTTACTTTAGCTTACTATTAGTTATAATACTGTAATATAATATCGTAAACAAGAAGGAAAATAAGAAGCTCTAGATATTCTGTCAGATGCTTGTTTTAGCTTGTCAAGGCAGCGGCTACAGCAACCCTTGTCTCACATTTCCTGATAGACAAGCAGTCCAGCCACAATCTGACAGTTACAATTTGAAGCTTTCTCCGTATTCTGTATTATTTTTATATCTAAGAAGTGCTTTCAGGAAACACCACGCGGCCATGCCAGCACCAAAGGAATTTTGGTTTGCAAAACGCTGTTTTCGCTATATCTTTTAAACTATTGCACTATATTTTGTGTATGAAGTAGAAAAGAAACTTTTGTGCCTGTAGCCTGAAACAAAATCTCTTTCCGTAGTTTAGAATTTGTCTGCTGTCTTTTAAAGATGGTGATCCAATCCAATTCCCTCACAATCTTATCTCTGATTGCAAATTAAATACATGTAGCGTAGTCTAAAAAGCGGGTTAGATTTGCCTGCTACATACATATATCACTTCTTGAGTGTAACTTATTTTCTTAGTTATTATTACGTAAGAAAGTAAGTTTTGAATGCTGAAGCCCTCCACGTCCTTGTCTCCCTCTGACAGATTTTTAACGTGGTGAATGCCTTATCTCCGCTAACCTTTCTCATCTCTTTTCACCACATACACTGACTATTTTGTCGTGCTTCCTTCTTCTTCTATTACTTTAGGTTTTTTGATATGAGAGTTAGTGAGTCTTGCTGGGAATGCAGAAATTAGGAAAATCTCAACATATTAACATAACTGAAAACAGCGAGGAAATGCTAACACCAACTGAAGGGAAACACTTTTCTGCTATTTTATACATTCATTCCCCTCTGATTTCATTTAGTGGAGGAGCCATGTCATGATCTCATGTTGAATCACAGCTTTCTACGGAAGGCCGCACTAACAAACCACATCACTAGATTTTACTTTCTCGTTTTCCTCTTTTCCTTCGTTTTTCCTTATGTATGTATAAACATGCCTAATTCAAATTCTATTTACCCGCTGCGCTCTAACTGTGTATATTTTATAAAAAGGAAAAGTTAAAGTAGGGAAAAGAAGATGAGGTGACGTTCCTTGTATGAAATTTCAAATCTCGAATAATTTGAAATCCCTCCTGCTGGTTCCTCCTGCGGTTCCTTCCCTAAGGACTGGTTTTCTTTCTGTATGTAAATGAATTCAAATGAATCATAAATGACAGGAAAGCATTAAGAAACATATCAGCATCTTTCACTTTTTCTCTTGGAGATGAAGGATGGAAAGAGGTACTCATCCAATCATTTTCTCCAATCGTTACAAACTCCAAACTTATCCCCACTGCACGTGAACTCAAACTTCTACTTCATTCTGCAAATCATATTTTTTGTAATGATGACGTTGATAAGATTTCATTCAACTCATTTTTGCACCTTATCTTTTGTTAGGTATTTTTTAATATTTGATCTAATGCTACTGCAAATTCTCAAATTCTGTTGGAAATAAGATATAAATTCTGTGTGAAAGAAAGACTTGCAAGTGTAGCAAGTTTTTCTTTGTAGAATTGCTGATCGTTACTAATCAAGGTCATTTTTTCATTTCTAAAACGTGTTGGGAGAGATGAAAAAGTGAAACTTGGTGGAACTTTTTGAGCTATCCTACCTTTAGAATCTCGATTTCATTGAAAATTGCTATGTTCATAAGTAATCTTTCAATTTAATACGTTTAAGCACCTTTTAAAGCTATAGGTAAGCTGTCTTTAATATTATTTCCGTTTTTTTAATACATATTTCTGATAGTATAGTATTAGGATTTTTCATTTATAGCGTGAGTTTATTTTCTTCTGTGCATTTACTATTTGGCCAACATAGCAAAAACATAACGTGGGCTTGTTAGTCTAGCTACAGCTCAACAGCAATGCCATTGGACACACGAAAACATCTTCATCTGCTAGGGCAGTAAAACAGAAATGAAGGGAAGGGTGAACAAAGTGGAAACTATAAAAACACTTAATGACCCTCCAATAATTATGTCCATAAAACATCGGTTTATCTCAGGCTTGTATCATTGAGTCGTTTATTTCAATTGAAGCGCAAGAAAAAAGTTTGCTACGGAATAACACAAGCAATGCAATCATACTCTAACATGCACTTATTATTTTAAGACTTTTTACAGAGAAGGGGTTATTCCTGCAGAAACTTTATCAGAAAAAGTGCTTTGCGAAAAAAACAGATCTAGAATGACGAAGTGTCTTTGTGCATCATATATAAGCAAGGATTGTGTCCAACTTTGCAAAAGCTGTTGTGGTCTTAATTGAAAGAAATGCCGACAAACTTGTTCTATTTGGATTGTTTTGAGTCTCGCTCAGAAAACAAAAACAAATTTACACAATGTTTTCTTCAAAACAATTTTATATACACAAAGAACCGATTACAAATCTGCAACAAAACTCTACGAAAATCGAAAGTGTTAAATATTCTGGGGCGCATTCTAATTCTAGAAAAGAATCTTGAGAAAATTTGAAAGTAAATGCATATAGCCAGAAATTGTATGTAAAAAATAGAAAGTGTGGTCACATTTCCATTAGATAAATTTCGCAACCATGTACATCCTCTTCGTTGACATTGTGGCATACAAATGGAGTGGAGTCACCAATTGGATTTCCTTTGATACCTACCAAACAACATGGGCTAGTTGTTTTTCGTTTCATGGATTTGTCTCGTTTCCTGTAAACCCCACGCTTAGATACACCTCAAAACAATGACAACAGCTGTCCTCCTACATTCTTTTTCTAAGTCCAGTTTTTCCAATTTTACACGCATGCAATAAACATATTTCACATGGAGAGACGCAAATAACAAACAAATAACTAGAAAAAAAGCAAAGACGGGAAAAGGCCATGTGTCTATTCCTGCTAATGCCGCTACTTTTTACTACAGATCTGTGATGTGAATGTGATGGCACAAAACACCACAAAATAGTTTTTAGCTTGATTCGTGTGGCACTTTCAGTCTGAGAGTGTCTTGTTAAAGAAAAAGAAAAGAAAAGGAAGAAAAATGGCTAAAATATATCGCAATGCTGATATTATACGAATATATGTAGTCTCGAAGAAAAAACGCTTTTTATCTCTAGCATCTCAGCAATCTATACCCGGACTCTTAAACTATTGAGGTTTCCTATTTTCTGTGTGGTTTCAAGAAAACTCTAGCCGAGGATATCACAGAGTCAGAGAAGACCCGATGATTATTATCAACATGATGATCATCGATTTTGTTTAAGGAGAAAGGGACAACCATGTATACTATTTTTAACATTATTACTAAACATAGATTCTAGCAAATAACGAGGCAGCCACCTTTGTATCATTGTCTCTAAAAACGATTTATACCTTTGTTTTGGTGGTTGTTGAACCCATTTATTGCTTGTCAGCCCTTACATTATGACTAAATTTCTTAAGACAAATTGAAATAGCTACTATTGTTTTAGTGCAATAGCATATTTGCTGCTGGTATTCTCACAAGCAGAGCGTAGTCCAAGGCGTTAATTCTTACATTAGAAAGAAAGCAATTGCTAAATAAAAAATAACTATTTAAGAACACAAAGAGTTGAATAAAATTAATTGTTTTAGATTTCCTACAAAAACACTTCTGTTTTAGTAAAATATGAAACCATCTCAAGTAAAAAATACAAATTATTATTTATTAATAATTATGTGTTAATTGGCAAATTATGAACAAAAGTTGCACAGTGTGCACGGTAAACCGTTGCAAATTGTGTTATCTATTTCGATACTTTCTCAACTTTTTTATCGCTTAAAACTAAAAACTACCAACAATACTCTCCTCAAGCTCTGTATGTGTATATTGTCTGTGAATATTGTTGTTGTTGTAAGCAAGACAATCCGCAAAACTAGTAACAAAAGACGATACATTATAACTTTCCTTTATGTACCTATAAGCTGGTATTTATACTACTTTTTAGCAGTAATCACGAATTATATAAAATCCAAGATCTCAAGCAGATAAGTATCCAATATAAAGGGAATGGAAGGATGAAGTTGTTTTTATTTTGAATGTGAGTGACTCGAAAAGAATATTTTATGGAAGAGACGATGCTGTTGGATTTAGTTCTGGCATTACTTCAATTTCTTTTCAATGCATAGCAATTTATTATGTTCAATAATACCTGCTACTTTATTTTGTTATGTATTTTTACTTTTCCCGTTTCCTTACTTTCCTTCTACCTCAGAAGATCTAAGTCGATGGAAAGTGGAATCTAGAGGAAACTAAGGAGAGCATTGAATACAGCAGGAAACCTACTTAAGTACTTTTGGAATTCATTCTATTTTGTTATTGTTGTGATGGTGGTGGTGTTAGTGGTGGGTAATACCCACGGCGAGTTTCGTCTTCTTTTTCTTCTTGTTGTCAACATATGGGAAAATGAGATGCTTTAGAAGACTATCATTCTGCAGTTAAGTAAGTAGCTTGTTTTTCTTCGCATCTTTATCACTTTTAACCCTGAGACAGCTAGTGAAGCCGAGTGAAAGCTAAATTCATCATGATAATGGTTGTTATCATCGCATTGGTTCGTGGTCAATTCATTAGCTTTTTGCCAAAAAAAAAAGTCTTTTCACTGAGTGCGGATACACAAGTAGGATATAAGTTAACCATTAATATCACCCTTTGAAGCATGTGCCTATATTTCCTTTCAATAGAGATGTATTGGTTATTGTAAGCTCTTTCATTAATAATTGACTGAAACAGTGTTTAGAATTACGTCAATTGTCATTTCCAAGGGCATTCTGAAGTGAAATAGATTAGTTATTGTCTGGAATAGACGCTAAATTAATTGTTTTAAGTAGTCACCACTCACCATGTATTGTAAATACAAGACCCACACTACCAAAACGATTCAATTTAGTCCAAAGGATAAAGATAACCTTGACCAATGTAGATGGAAAACATGTCATGTCATGTGAAATATAAATATAATTTAACAAAAGGATTTTATTCGATTTCAAAGATAAGAGGGAAGATATTTTAGGTGTTCTTTGTTTTTGCCAATTTATCTCTTTGATTTCAGCTTTCAGATGATGACGATAATGATGATTCTATTTTTGAATTTATTTCTTCTAAAAACATCTACAGAGCATTTTCCTTCCAATTTTCACCAAATAAAGTGACAGACAGTATTGCTTCCAAGAATGGAAGGTTTGCTTTCTCTAGTTGGAATCCATCCCTTCCTTCTCCTCCCTCGTTTTGCACATCCATATGTTACTTACGGATTGTTTTTTATTCATTCGTTCCACTTTTCTCTTTCAGTGTTGCCGCCATTGATAGCAACATACCGCCGTCATTTATGAATATATTTTAGTAGCCTGTCAGTTTCTCTCATTTTGAGCAAATATGCTGAAGGAAGATGTGAGTAGAACCAATGAAATAGTCAGAGAAAGAAGGAAACTACAAAGTGCGTTATCAGTAAGCCCTTTGGCTTTCCATGGGTAGTCGAGCAAAACATACGTCTTGAAAATATTTTCTCGCTGGATTCCTTCTGTCACTGATAGCGTTTCACTTGACATTTTCTCAAATAGCCTTTTAGAATTTGTCTCTAGTTGTCACAATAGATTGGAGGGAAGAGGGAACACACACAAAAACAGCAGCAGCAGACACCACCACTCACACCATTTAGAATACAAATGAAACTTATTTTTGCGATTTGGATCTTTGTTTCACTGCAAAACTTTCAAACAAAAAAGTTTTTGCACCATTTTAAATTCAAGTCGAATATTTTTGACAGTGAACTAATATCCCTTTTTATAAAATATTTCAATATCAGATTCTACTTTATCGTTTTTTCATTCTTTTTTGCTCTTACAAAAAAGTCAGTCAGGCAAAAAGTCACAGAATACTTGTTTATATTTAATTCAAAAAATTCACTTAGCATCAATATATGCAGAAAAAGAGAAAGCAAGAACAACAAGATCTGAAAATTTTAAATTTATAGACATCATCCTTGTAAATTTTGAACGTTCATGGCCACCAAAGGAGAACTAGCACAGTTATTTCATAATTGGAGCTGAAAGCTTACGCTTATGTCTGTCTGCATTATGGAATAGGAAAGTTTCCATTTTGTGATCAAATTGAATCCTCAAGTTGCTTGCCATGCCAGTCTTGTCCTGTAATTTACACCTTATCCTTCTCTTTTTTTCACACTCCTAAAAACAGCAATTTGTTCTATGCAAATCGCTTCATAGATCGTCAGAATAACGGTGCAACCATTTGGAAAATTGTGCGCTGAAGGCCGTGCGGCATCAGAAAATACAATAATGAAGATGAATATATGCAAATCGACCTCCTTGCTACTCATGAACTTATTTTTAAACCTGGAAGGGGAGAAATCTATGAATTTACTCCATTGCAGCAAAGCACACAAAATTGGCACTTCTAGACCTGAACTCATATTTGATATTAATTTATTCTCCTGCTGATGTTACAGTGTTTCTATTTGTTATGATAAGATAATGTGAGAATAATGATAGATGTGATAATGAAGACACTGTTAACGTAAAAGGTAAAACAATTTATACAGAAACGTAAACGTAAATTTTAGACGTGGCAATGTATCCACATCCAATATACCATGTGTCATGTGTTTTAAAAAAATACCAAGGCTAAAAAGAAAATACGCATTACTTTAAGAAATATTCTTCATCGATAGAAAACTACGTAATTTGGTTGAATAAAAAGATCTTGCTAAAAATTGTAAGGATTGTGCCTGTAGAATAAGTAAAGATAAGCATTTTGTATCCTATATAGACAACAAATATTTTGTAGGTATGTATTTTTTGATAAACACAAACTATCACGGAATTTTATCACCTGTTTCTTTTGAAAGTACTATTGCGCAACATGGGTTTGCCTACTCCAACAAAGTTTTTATTTCATTCATAATTTCATAACTTCCGTACATTTGTTATTGACCAACCGTGTATTGCGATTCTCATGTAAAGTGGCATATGATAGATTACAAAGGATTACATGATGTGTAAGTTGTAATGAAAAAGTTTCTATTTTTAAAAGAATTTTCCAGTTTTAGCTATTTCTGTGATAAATTTTTAGTCTGTTTGTATTGACCTAATTTCATTGTTGTATACTTTTTTGTAAAAGGAAAGTTTTATCTTTATTCAGCAGAAATAAATATCAATACAGGTACTGTTGACCTGCATTATTCATGTTTTTAGATTTTTTGTAGCAAAAGCAAAATAGGTATATAAAATAATTTGTATGAGAAACTGCGCTTGAGTTGAAAGACGTATTATTTGGCTTTGCTTGATTAATATAAATTTTTATAATTTCTGTTTTTCTATTAATTCGGTATCATTTGTACAAATGTTACAATTTTACAATAATTGTGTCCAACATCCTCTATTGGGTGTGGATCAGCCCGTCATCATTATTATATAACTTCATAAATTACACATGACTAACGATAAACAATGACAATGTGGACCTTTACACAAGAAGATCGCATATATTTCGTAAGAAAATATGTATGATTTAACAGAAGGAATCCAAGTCCAACGGTGTTTGTGACAGGTCAGGAAAAACCCAGCACTGGTCCAAGTAAATCTCGAAGACCATAATCAGACATGAAAGTTATAAA
>JAHZNK010000390.1:0-15294 GCA_027744615.1 Lepidocyrtus cf. nigrosetosus NNG-2020 | reverse complement strand
CTAGAATTTGCAATTAATCTATACAAGAAAACTTTGGGGTTGACAAAACTTTTTAAACAAGTTGTAGATCTTGTGTACGATTGTTTAATGTTATCATTCTATCGTCAAGTTTTGAAAATTTGTAGAAATAGTACTCGCAGTAGTAGTACTAATAATGACAAGGATTTGTTATTGTTAGAAAATGATGCAAAATCAAAGTTAAAAAGTGTTCCTTCTTGCGTAATTGTAAAGTTTGGCCCAGAACGATTTTTTAAGCTTTTTGAAGAGGCAAAAGAAAGTAGTGTTGCTACTTCAGAAATACTATCTATTAGGGAACTTTGTGATTTAAAGGATTCCATTGTGAAAAGATTTCAAACTATGGATGATTTGGGTAATGAAAAAATGTCTGCTGAAGAACGGCAGAAAAGAATAATTTGGGGAAACGTATTGAAAAAGGGTTTGAATTCATTCCTTTTTGAAAACTCTTCTTGTGCCCGCCCGTTGTACACATCGCTTCTTGAGTCAACAATAAAACAAAAAGGATTGGCTCAACCTGTTTTGAATGTACAATTAGTAGAGGAAGGAAGTGAGTTTTGTCTCTACTTGCATAAGGCAGTACTACGAAAATGGACTTTAGTATCGATATGCGATCCTTTTCAAACTGATTTACTGCCCAAGATTACTACAAACTACAAAGATCTCAAGGTGCTTTTGCTGCTTTTATATGAGGGAATTTATCTCACTAATCAATGGACAGGAAGTGAAAATAGCACAACTGCAATCACCAAGGATGAAGTGTTGTACATTTATAATATGATCATCAACATCAACAATGAAAACGGAAGTGGAGGAGAAAAAAGAGTAGGGAAATATGCTTCATACAACTTGTACCTTCTTGCAAAATCAATAAAGGTTTCCAAAATACTGAGTTTTTTAAATCTTGACGAAATCGATTGGAGTGTATTTGAAGCTAATAAAAAGGAAGACTTGTTTTTAATTTTATCTGATGAACTTGAAGGAAAAGAGAAAGCATTTCATTATATTTTGGTGAAAGCGCCAGACTGGAGAAACTTGGATTTTATGACGGCTTGTATGGATAGCGACTTTGATAGTAAAAAATTGGTGGAAATTTTTTCTAACGACGACATTAAAATGGAAGAGTATGAAGTGTATGGCTACTTGAAAGAGTGGAGCATTCGCAAAGCAAAGCAAACCACCGTTTCCCATTGCCAGTATGCTGTTCATGATGTAGCAAAACAACATTTCCTGGAAGTACATACATGCATCCGGCTTTTATTTCTGGGAAAGCATAATCATGAAAGGCTTGTAGAGGATTATTTTTTCCCCTTTGACCTACTCTTACAACTTCGTAAACTAGAAGATCCTTCCAGGTACAATGATGTTATGATGAAATATGATTTATTATTAATGGTTTAATGAGACATCTTTTCTTGTCTGTTTTTTGCAGTGAAGATGCTGTAGATCCAAGTACTAATAAACTACGGAGAGGAAGAGCAAGTGGAGGTGGTGCAAGCGTTTAAATACTTTTATAAAATATATTGATTTTTATTTTAAACTTTATTTTTTATGATTGTTAAGAAATCGTATAAATTTTTTAACTTTGAACTCCGTAAATATTTTACAAAATACATTAAACCAGCATTAAATTTATTCGACGAAACCACCTGTTTATTACAAAATTGTTCTTTTTAAATTTGTGTTTTGCATTTACCTTTACTTAAATTTACTTACATTTACTATTCAATGTCAAGATGAGTTGTAGTAAAACTAATTTAAAAAAGCCTTTGATTTCAGGCTCTCTCCTAGATAAGAAAAATTACTTTTTTGGCAATTCGTACTCTGAATTGGATAAGAAAATTGAGCTTGTTCCCACAGATGAAGAAACAGAGTGTGAAGATAACAGCAGTAGTAGTGACAAAATTAAAAACCGGAAGAAGGTTGTGAAAGTTAAAAAGAAAAAACGGGGCGTGGGAAGACCAAAACTCTATTACGATGACAAAACTATTTTAACTTGCAATTCATGTAATCCACGCAAAACCTTTATCAACCGATGTCACTATCTACAGCACATGATGGCTCATGAAACAACTCCTCAATTTTCTTGTTCCACATGTAACAGGTAACAATAAATTTACAACAATTATAAGTATTATAATGGTTAAAAGTTGTTTTTCACTTAAATTAACTACAGTTATTTTATTTCAACAGGAAGTTCAAGTACGAAAAAGGTCTACGCGAGCATGAGCTGAAACATAGCGCACCAAACATTATCTGCGGAATGCTGTGTCGGAATGGCAGAAAGTGTACATATGTGAACAAGTTGAAACGTAAATTAAAAGATCATCAAAAACGGATGCATTATTTACATAACATGTAATTTGATTTAAAAGATAATTGATTAATTATTGTTATTTCTACAAACTATAATAAAGATAATAAAGACTACACCAACAATCTAATAAAATAGTTATTATACATAAAATGAAAGTAATAATTATTATTTAACATCTTGAATTTGGGGTTCAAGGTCTTCCATAACTGCTTCTTTATCCTTCCAAGAGTTGTGAGAATCATCCGAGCATAAGAAAAACGGAACCGTACTCTGTTGAATTGTTTCTTTACGTTGATACAAGGACAGCTTTTGGGATAATTTAACTAGAAAGGCTGTAATTGATTCTTTTTCGTTAGCTGACAAGGTGCAGATTACTTTAATTGATTAATTATTGTTATTTCTACAAACTATAATAAAGATAATAAAGACTACACCAACAATCTAATAAAATAGTTATTGAATAAAATGAAATTAATAATTATTATTCAACATCTTGAATTTGGGGTTCAAGGTCTTCGTTAACTGCTTCTTTATCCTTCCAAGAGTTGTGAGAATCATCTGAGCATAAGAAAAACGGAACCGTACTCTGATGAATTCTTTGACTTTGTTGATACAAGGACAGCTTTTGGGATAATTTAACTAGAAAGGCTGTAATTGATTCTTTTTCGTTAGCTGACAAAGTGCAGATTACTTCCTGTTCAGGCAACCCATTGGTGTCGATATAATAATAGTTATTTACGTAGTCCTTGGTGTTCTGAGATACGACTTTGCGTCTGCCCACATGAAAATGTTCGATAGTAATGCCATAATAAAAGGCAATTCCTTTATTTCGCATAGCCAAGAGTACTTCAATAACGTACGATCGATAAAAGGCTACTTTTACAGTTATAGCACCAGTAGATGAAGTATTTAACAAGTTACGGATGACATAGGAAATGCTAGATTCCATATCGTTCAAAGATTCATACTCTACAAAATTGAGTGGTCGAAGATAATGACCAGGCGAGGCGAAAAATATGTCGTTGAGGCTTGCAAAGAATCTTCCTCCAAATCTTTTATTCCGTACCACTTGCTTTTGAAGAGATCCTTTGTTTTGAATCAGTTGAAAAGCCAAATCCACATCCACTAGAAGTCTCATATAAAACAACGATGATCCACCGGAAAAGGGTTGCTGTTCAGGCAGTTGAGGTGGCAGCGGGATGTCAGCTTGTAAAGGTAGTAGTGGTGGTGGTAAAGATGATGAAGATAATGATGATTGATCTAGTCGTACTTCCTGTAAAGCTTCTTCTTCAAAGTTCAATGTAGCAGGGTCTGGAAATATTTTATAAACTCCCATTCCTAGGGCGTAGTGGACACCAGGCGGTAGGCGGCCTTTATCCATCTTTACCAAACAAGATTGATACTTATCAACCTGTAATTAAATAATTACATTTGAAATTGCTTTTAAATTGTCAAATAAAAGAGAAATTACACAAAAAAAGATAAAGAAAGTTTACAAGATGGAATAACCTTACTGTTAATAGCACAAACTTGCTTTCTAGTTTATTTTAACTCTAAAAGTTTCCCTCTCTCACTTTTACTTTTATTGGCAATTAAAACTCAACCCTTTTTTGTGTTTGTTTTTACACTTTCTTTTTCAGTTTTTGACAGCTTGAATGTTTACATTGAGGTATAAAAATTTAAAAATGGCTCCATTAT
The DNA here is from genome assembly GCA_027744615.1 of Lepidocyrtus cf. nigrosetosus NNG-2020. Taxonomy (NCBI): domain Eukaryota; kingdom Metazoa; phylum Arthropoda; class Collembola; order Entomobryomorpha; family Entomobryidae; genus Lepidocyrtus; species Lepidocyrtus cf. nigrosetosus NNG-2020. The sequence goes on along the minus strand of JAHZNK010000390.1, from coordinate 11,264 downwards.
TATGCCAACGTAGTGCAACAAAAAACTGCTAGATGGCGCCTACTACTGTCATGATGTTCTTTTTTACAAACTTTTCTCATTCTTTAGCGTCACTACACCCCATTCAAGCATTATTATCCAATTATCATCATCAACAATACCATGAAACTCACTCTTGGCTTAAAAAATATATAATATTATCAAGGTCACGCCTTTTTTCCTGAATGGATAGTATTTTTAAATATAAAGCCATGCATACGATATAGGTTTTTTTTGTCAACGAATGAATGAATGCACTAGAATGTCTTCTACTCTCTTTTTTTCTCGTGTAACATTAGCATTAGAGCTTATCAATACTATTCAAATACCCATTTCAGTTCTTTCTATACTATTTACTACTCAGTCAGAGTCTCTCAAGTGGAACAAAAATATATTTTTCCCCAAAAATTAATTATTACAAACTAAATATTTTCTGTTTCAAAAATTTCAAAAATGGAAGTAGAAAATCTGGTCGTTTGTACGGAACCTCCCATAAAAATTAGTTGCAAAGAGCCTCCATTTAATATTGTAGAAAAGGCTATGAATTCCCTCCAAGATTTAACTGGACAAACAGGGAACGTCTCTTTAATGAGAAAGGCGCAGTTGGGAGTTTTTGAAATCGATGACTTGTCAACTAAAGTGGGATCTGAAGTGAATGTTTTGCAGGATATAATTTCCTCAAATCAATCAGTACGATATTATGAAAGAATAAAGTATGTGGATATCGGACATGGCGTGTACGTAAAATCAAAACTTGCTGGTCAAAATAAGGATAATTCAGAAATGACAACCATCACAGAAAATTTTCCAAACGGTGAAACTCTTGCAGCCTTTTTTAATGAAAGGTAAAGGGTAAAAATGAAATATCTAGGTAATATTTATTTGCATTGGTATTATTGGTAATACAAATATTATATTCAAAAAACATTTAGGTTATCAGAAGAGAGGGTGACACCAAATTTGACTGGACTTACGCAGCTTTTGAATGATGCACTTGTGACAGGGAAAACTGCAACGTATGTTGAACATTTGGAGTCTGTATCGAGTGACCATCCTTTCTTTAGGCTTCAAACAAACTGTAACCCAATTCAGTTTATCGCACGTAATTAAATGGCTAAATCTGTTATTACAATTATTATTATTTTTGTATATTGCGATTTTGTTGCAGTAAAGACTGTTTATATATTTTATTTTAGCTCCTACGATCGGGGTAAACATTCCAACTGCAAAGATTATGGACTATCCCGCAATATCACCAACAACTTGTGGAGGTAAATTAGTTATTCTATTACTTTCACCTCATGAAAATATATTAAAATAATACTTTCACCTGTTTGTTTTAATTTTGTTTTGTAATTTCTTTTTGTAATAATAGTTGCTGGAATGTACGTATGGGATTTATTAGTGCCTGGTTCAGAGCCACGATTTTGGCTTGTGTTTCATCCAAAAAATAAAACTGAGCAGCCTAGTGAAGAAGACGCTGTTCAGTTAGCTGTGAGGAAGGCTATAGAAGAATATACCAAAGGAAATACTACGTCAAAGTTTCCTACATGTGATTTTCCCCTACGAGAAAATGCTTTTTTTGTCTTGCCAAGTTGTATAAATGAGTCGTCAGAGCTTAATCATTTTCAGATGACAGCTTTTGTACAGAAGGGAGGGGAAGCCGTACTTGTTTCGCCAGCAGTTCATTACAGCGTCGCTGCTACAGGACGGTCATTAAGTTTTCAAATTCACCAACTTGGTTACAATGGAAATCGTGATGACCTAATATCCAACTTTAAACCGTGTCGCAATATACAAGAATGCAAGCATTTCCGACAATTTTCGTTACACTTAGAACCAGATGTGACAGTTGCAAGAGAAGTTTATGGAAGATTTGTACGCAATGGCTTGTACAAAACCTTTAAAACCAAAGTAAGTGAACTTTTTTTTCTCTTGTACTTATACTAACATGTAAAAAATTGTTAATGAAATAAAATTAATTTAGCTCCCAGATACGGAAAAGCTGAGAGATCCAAAGAAGGCAGAGGTTGCAGCTTCAATAAATCTACCGGTCTACGTTCCTGCGCGTAGAGTCAACAGGAATAACTCAGTATCCTATCGAATAAATCCTGCTCTAGCTTTACGCTATGTGAAAAATATGAAAAATATCAAAGTCTATCTTCAAACACCCTTGACCAGAGATGTCATTCAGCTTATGTCGTACAAGTCGGAAAGTGTCTTTCTTACAAAAGAAGCTTGTCACCAATATATTCGCGACAAAGCAGAGGATGATGAAAGTACAGGCATTCCCGAGCCTACAAAGTTAACAAGAGCAAAGTGTTATGAAGATGATGTTGCAAAAATTAAATGCTTTGCGTACCGGATTTATCCAGATGATGAAAAGGAAGAAGAGGAAGAAGAGGAGTTGCACGTTACAAGCAAAGGCAAAAATCGCAAAAGAAAGCAACAACTTTCATCAAGTAGCGAAAGTTTGAGCCCGCCTCAGTCTACTGTTGGAAAAGGTTTAAGTCGCGATCATTTACGGAAAAAACGACCAAATACAGCAGCAACAACAGCAGCAGCAACAACAGCAACCTCAACAGTTACATCTGAGCCGTTGGAAGCTTTGCCGTTGCAGGAATTGGTAGGGCGGGCATTTCAAAGCGCGCATGTTTTGCTGGACAATTTTCATTCAATTTGTACAACTTTATTGGTTAAGGAGGAAGGTGAAGCGCAGCAGGTGGGTGTTAATGAACCTGATCTTGTTGATCATGATAATGACTCATCCGAAATTGATGAAGATGACTAATGATTTTGACTAAACTTATTTTCATTATGAGTATTATTTTTTATCTAGTTTGTACGCTTACCTTTATATATTTTTATAGAGACTCCCGGTGATATTTTTTCGGTTTGATGCGCTCTGTATTAATTAGTAGTAAAAATAAATGTAGTTGTGATTAAATGGATTAATATATATGTATGTATAAGGGTTAAGACTTACATTATTTATCCCTGTGGAGTAATAATTTTGATAACCGGATGAAATGTACTTTTACTATGAAGACGACTCTGAATGAGATGAAATTAAAATTACAAAGTTAGTTAAAGTTTTACATTTATAACTAGAAAATGTATTATGATTGATTACAAATGCAAAATAAATGAATTCAGAGCAGTATTTAAAAAATTACCTGTTACTTTACACTTCTTTTTGAACTTTTTGCTTTCCCTCTTTCACCTGAAACATAAATTAAAACAAAAGCACAAAAGTTTTTATTTGTACTTTAGTAAAGATCTGGCTAGTGAAAGATACGATTTTAATTATTTTCATTCAGCTGCGAAAAGCACGGTCGACAACGTATTTAATCAAAGACTTGATCTCATAATATACATACGGTGGTTATCATCATTATACAGATAAATAAATATTTTATTGTGAATATGATTACTTACTTTGCTTGGAAAGAGGTGAACATTTTTTATACGGATGAAATTAACTCTCTAAACAAAATCATAGCAAAAGAGAAATGATTTAATAGAAATAAACTTCAATTCAAAAATATTTATGACATTATTTTAACTCAGTTTTTGATCGCATTGCTTCATCATTATCATTTGCAGATGCCTGGTCAAATATTGTCATCATGATTAGATATAAGTTAAAGTTTATTTTGATGGAGAAAAACAAGTTACCTGTAGTTTCATATATTAATACGCGCCCAAAGTGTCAAAATTGGAACGTATCTGAAAATAATAAAAGTTTCAATAACATTTTATACGATGAAGAAGTAAAATACATTTATTACTATACTATACTGACTAATAAAAATTTTGGTGGAATTTAGTAGGATTTTATTTACCTTTTTCACAATCGTTTCTTTTCTGATGATCTCCGTGGATTTAGAACTAGTCACGATGAATCTAAATGAAAGCATAACAAAACATGCATGAAAATGGAGCAAAATTGGCAGGTTGTAAAATTACTCTCCCATTACTTTCTCTAATATTACTTTCCCTTTTATAAAATTTGTCCCCGTATTAGTGATCCATGATTAAAAAGTAGGATTGATTGTAAAAGGTTAGGTTAGGTTAGGTTTGGTTTGAAAACAATAAAAGTGTGTTTTGCCGCGTTCGGTCGTGTACAGGGTAATAAGACGATAGGTCTGGGTAAGTTTAGGGCACGAAGTGCCCTTAACTGATCTAGACCTATCGTGTAAGTGAAGCGGTGATGTATGAAAGAGTTGAGGGGGAGATTTTGCAATGTATTTTACAAATACATTTAAATATATGTTTTAACTTACTTTTAAGATCTCGTCTTTTGTTGAATAGCGCAGTTATCCCGAATAAGAATCTATCAACAAAAGAACAAAAAGTTAATTATGATTGGACTTGTAATTAATGCATGCATAGATTTAAACTTAAGAAAGAATTCAGAAGCATTCTTCATCATGTTTTTATAGAGAAATAAGAAAGTGGGCCATCTTGTCATCATCATTGATTTTGCAGTTTAAAGTAATAATGCTAATTGACTGGCTTTGATTACCTGCAAGCATTTAAATAGAGTCCTCAGACGGGAATTCCGGTTGGGGTTCCTGTAACTAATAAAACATGCGTTAAAATTTTCATTTCTAAAGAAGCAAGCATACTTAAACCATGAAAATTATAATTGAACTCAGGGTAAAATATATTTTTATCATCATATGAGATGCAGAATGCCTGGTCAGGGTTGTCATCATGGTTTAATTAAGTTATATATCTCTTGATTGTTTTCATTAATAGGATAAAAAAGAGCTACCTTATGATATTTTTCTCTATACGTACGCGTCGATGTCTCGAGTCTCGGTTTATTTATACAAGGAAAGGGTTGACTTCCGATACGGGTCTTAAACAAAAGTAAGAGTGAAAGCAAGTTAATTATCAATCGCATAAGTTAATGTGCAATTAGAACAAAAAATCAGTTTTAATCAGTTCAACTTTCGATATTCATTGATTTTTCAAAATAAATATCCTAAATCTTGTTCATCATGCTTCAAAATGGAATTTTTGTATATAAAAATGATGGAGAAAATGATCTTACCTATATGATTGGTTGTAATTACAGGGGAAAAGGTCGTACCTATGTGTTACACCTGTAAAAATGAAAACGAAGAACGGTAAAGGGTTAATAAGGTCTAGCAAAATTAATCAGGTCTATTTTCACACAGATATAAGCTTTATCAGATTTGACTCAATAATCATCATGCTTGCTAACCAACACAGATTTTACCAGATGTATTCATCATATTTAAAGCTTATCTGTGACCTGACCTTTAAAATTAAATTAAAACTGCTTGGTTTTGCCTACCTGTTAATTTTAACCGCCCTCAAGAAATCCTTCACATAATCCTCAGGGTTTTCGAACACTGCATGAGAGTAAATTAAAATACAAAGTGGCTAATTAAAGTTAATTAAAACAAGTCATGGCAAGCAATTTAAACTAAAATCATGCATTTGCTCAGCTGCGAAGCAATTTAACTCATTTCCCTCTTCATAGTTTTATTCCTATGCTAAATTACATCATAGATATGCAAAGGATTAGTTAATTTTAATTATGATGATGAGTTGATTAATTTGATTACCTTTCCTTTTAAATTCAAACGAAGACTCATTTATGGATGGGTAGAAGACAGGTCCTTAAGTTTAAGACACTCTGAGCACTCACTCCAACCTACGTTAAATTAACTCACAATTAACTTAATTAACAAGTTATTACACTGAAAAACGTAGAAACGACTGGAAAAACGGTTTAAACTACCGGAAATAGTCAAACATTGGACTAAAATTAACCAACCAACGGGTTAAAATTAGTGGAAGTAAGTTTTTCTCAAAGTCCTTACATACTTTTTTGACCCGCTTTGCACGCTTTTCCCTTTTCATTCCCATTCCTCTTCTTCGTATCCCATCTTTAAGGATTTTTTTGGCTAAGAAATGTGCTGCTCTTTGTCGTTCTCTTTACGTCATAGTATTGGCTTTTGCCTGAGAATCAGAGAGAGAGAGAAAAAAGGTGGACTGCACAAGCTACACTGTGCGCAGCGCACAAAAATAGGTATGAAAGATGGACAAAACGCTGCTGCATGTGCGGCATGGCATGAGCTTACGTCTCTGTGGCTTTGTCGTCATTTTTGTTCGGAACTTGTGCGGATTTGTGCGGTTTTAGAGAGCACAAGAGAGAGTTAGTTGAGGAGTGCATGTGCGTATGAGCTAGTTTGCAGTGTTTCTTGTATATCCTGACCCTCAACTTTTAGAACTAACTTTTAGCTTTCCCCCTCGATGTACGTACCCCACTTGATCGATGGGTTGTTTTTAGAAGGACTTATCCACACCATCTCTTCCTCCCCATCATCATTATCACCATCATCGGCATGACCATGCCGTTTTTTAAGTATTTATGGCAAAGGGTACGAGCATAGTCCTATTCAGGTTATACATTTTTTTTAAAGACGAATTGTGCAAAATTGTCGTCAAACTCTACTGCAAAAGTTGCCATCGCATGGACAACTTTTTTTAACCCGGTAAATTTAAAAAGATAAACATGCGCAATTAAGTTGTGGTAATTAAGTTTAATTGTGGTTTGAGTTAACTATCGTTAAAGTTAATAGTGGTAAGTTAGCTAATAGGAGTGTTGGAATTGGTTAATTTAGTCTAGTTTCTTCTGCTCATGTGTAATGTCATATTTTGTTCGAAAAATGTAAATGGGCGCCCTTAAATATTTTTTAAAAGTTGTGTTTTAATGCCTGAGATTAAAATTTAATTAATGGCACATTTAAATGAATATTTATGTATGTATTTACATGTAAAAATCTGTGCCGCCCATATAAGTCATTTGTGTTGTGTTTTAATGCCTGAGATTAAAATTTAATTAATGGCACATTTAAATGAATATTTATGTATGTATTTACATGTAAAAATCTGTGCCGCCCATATAAGTCATTCAAATATCTTTTCATATGGTCCATGAAATTTTACTTTTTTTGCCCTACACAAATTTGAGTACCTTCCAATGAATATTATGATAAGCATAAAGGGACGACCCTTAAAGCTTTGTTACATTCAAGTCCTCTTTTGCATGAAATGATCACATGAGCAGAATGAAATGACAGAGTATTTAAGAAAAGACCAGAAAAGAAGTTGAAAAAGGGACTAGAAAGTAGGTCACCGAGTTGCTTTTATTGCTTATCATCATATGATAAATGGCAGTATGTAACAGAGAACCACAAGTCTTTGTGTAACGAAAGGCGCTCAAAACATTCAGTTTCTAGTAATTCAGCTAAGTTCTAAAAGCAACAGCAACCGTCCTTTTTTTGTTCATTTTTAGTTTGTCTGTGAAGAGGGAAAGTGCTCATTATTCTTAACTATTATTTTTCACCTTTTTGTTAACAAGATTTCAAAAATATGGAGGAAAAATTACACAGTTTGTGTTTGCAAGGGAAATTGGAATTATGTCGAGATCAACCGTTTCAATTAGTATGTCAGGAGCCTCCATTTAATGTTGTGGAGGAAGCCATGGAGCTATTAGTTGATCATATGCTTGGAGAGAAGAAAGATTCTTTAATGTCCAGAGCAAGGATTGGGGTCTTCAAATTCAGTGACCTTTCGACGAAATTATCTTCATCATGTCAAGGAGGAGCTTCTGTGCTTGATGAAATTCTTTCAGTTGGACCGTCTGTTCGAGATTTTAAAAACTTGCGTCAGCAGCAGCAATTCTCTGTTCTTGCGGAGGGGGTGTACGTAAAGTCTGAAAATGCAACGGGCTTATCATCGTCGGATGCTACAGCTACAGGTGCTGCTGGAACTAATACAGTTCCTTTGAAAGAGTTTTTTGAGAAAAGGTATGATAAATGTTTTAAAAGAAACATATGAAGACAAGATTTTGTTATATGAAGCCAAGTTTGCGCATTTTGTAGTGAAATCTTACTTTAAATCTTTATAATTTAAGGTTATCCTCCTCAAAGACAACTTCAGATTTAAATGGCCTTCGTGATATTTTAAAGGAAGCGTTGGAGAATAAGAAATCTGCATTAGTTGTGGAAAATTTTGAGTCCATCTCTTCAGATCATCCCTTCTTCAGGTTGCAAACAAACTGCAATCCTATTCAATTCATACCTCGTAAGTTTTAATAAATACATACCTTTTGTGAATTGTTAAGATGAATTTGTAAAGGGTAAAGGGGGGTTTAAAAATTGAATTATTTTTTTGCAGCTCCCACTCTAGGTGTGAATATACCTACTGCAATGATCACAGAGTTTCCAGCACTTACTCCAACAAAATGTGGAGGTATAATTAATTATATTATTCTGGGATTTTGTAAGGTGGAAAGATTTGAATGGTTAATTGAAATGAATACTACATTTTTTGTATTCTTTTTTATTCATAGTAAATGGGCTCTACTTGTGGGATTTGCTTCTTTCCTGGGTCTGAACCGCGTCTCTGGGTCGTTTGTCATCCTAAAGCTGGTCATCATGAAGATACGAATAATGCTTGTGAAGATGGAGCTTTGCAAAAAATGGCCAGACGACTTGTTGGTGCAAATCGGTTGAAGCTGGCTTCTCAACTACCACAGTGCCATTACCCTCTCAGAGAAAATTCGTTTCTGATATTACCTACAGCAATTGATGACTCCAAAGAGCTCAACAACTACCAGTTTTCTGTATTCGTCCAAAACGGAGGAGAAGCTATACTTGTTCATCCTTTTGTCTACTATTTCACTGCTTCAACTGGTAAAGGAATGAGCTTTCAGTTACACCAGACCAGTATCTATGAAGATGATGACAATTCTAAGAATTACGTACCCTGCAGCATACAAAGTACATGCGCTCATGCTATGCAACATGTTGTCACCCCTACTAAACTTGACAAGGCCAAGAAATTGTACGAAAAGTTTGTTGAAGAAGAACGTCACGAAGGAAAAACTATGCCACTTCCTGTGATGGAAACGCTTAATCCTGCTTCAGCGGAGCAAATGGCATCGATTCATCTTCCTGTCTTTGTTCCAGTTTTTATATCTGAGTCAAAGGTGTACAGAGATCGTGTTGCGATTGCTATGGAGTACGACAAACAGACCAAGACCATGATAGTTTTCTTTCCCAAATCTTTGAGCAAGACGACCGCTCTACTTGAGGAGTACCATCTTCAAAATGTTTATTTGACAAGGAGTAGTTGCCGTGAATTTATCCGAAAGCAAATGGCCAAAGGAGGTTTTGTTATTGCGCCAACTACAGGAAAAGAGATTGAAACGGTGGATTACCTTGACAATATAGCCAATATTAATTGGTTTGCGTATCGAATTTACCCAAAAAATCCTGAAGAAGTACCTCAATTGCTTCTTCAACAGCAACAACATAACAGTGAAAGTGAAGCCGATGATGAGAGCAATGTACAAGAAGTCACGCCGCCTCCTCCACCTCCAAGGAAGAAATCACCCCCACCACCTAAAAAAAGCTGCTGCAGGTGCTGCTGCAAAGAAGAAAGTAATGCCCAGTAGTAGTGGTGCCAAGACATCTACAGGAAAGAATAAAGCAGGGAAGAACGGCAATAATAATAAGCCAGACCAGGGTGCCAAACGTGCCAAGAAAACAACCCCAAAGACTTCCGGTTCATCTACTACTACAACTGAGACTGAAGATAAAGCTTCTGCATCTGCAACAGTTACTGCTAGTTGTAGTAATACTAGTATTTTTGCTGGAGGAGGTGGTGACACTACTCTTCATGTACCATCAACGCTGCCGCCGCCACCACCATATTTTCCTCTCAATATTGTTCCTATTGCTTTGCTTCAGGATCAGGAGCACCAGGAACCATCATCCCTGCCACAATTAGTTGAGGTGGCGTTCCGGACAGGCCATCAATTACTTAATGATTTGCAAGTAGTTGTGAATCGTATGGTTGCAGATCAGCAAAGAGTAATCGATGAAAGTAATAGAAAAAGGGTTGTTGAGGGTGGTGATGGAAAGAAGAACAAGAAGCAGGGAAAGAAAGAATAAGTTTTCTAATAATACTATGAATGGAATTGAATTGTGTTGAATTATTGATTAAAATAAAGTATGAGTTGTTATTTTTATTGACTTTGTAATTAAATGACAATGAAATTTATTATAATGCATCTCAATTTTTTAACAAACATTGTAAACTAATCATCATTTTTCTTTTTATCCGCGTTTAGAAAACGTTACGCAATTGGGACTTGCATTTGTATTCTCATACCTCCATTCATCCATGCTTCTTTCATTCAACAAATACGTACCAAGCTCAATAAGGGATTCTTTTTCTTTTGCAATGTTAGCAAGTTCAGTCTCCTCCTCTTCTGTGTGTAAGCAGATGTTAACCGTAAATTTGTCAATGAATGGAATATTATTCAACAACTCGAACACTTCAACCAATTTAGGCCGGTTTAGCATATGCTCATAGAAATTGAAATGCGATACTTTGAGGAAGGTCAGTTTTGGGAAATTCACGGCAGCATTGATAAGGTATTGCGATTTCCATCCACCCAAGTCGATCACAGATAGTTCCAAAAGCTGAGAAAAGTATTTTTCGCAACGAGTCAAGTCCGCGTACACCGTATCTTCACCATGTTGCCAACTAATATGAGTTAAAGTTGGAAGGTCTGGAAGATTATAGAGTTGCGATTGCAGAGTTGGGTCCATTTCTTTCATGAAAGGGGGAGTCTCCACAAATAGAAATAATGATCGAAGTGATGTAGTCTGCTGCAATATGTTTCTAAATCCGTTCCAACGTACGTTCCATAATTCAATTGCATTGTTAGTCCTTGCAATATCGTCCCAGTGAAGTTCCACTGCCACATTCTTTACATGCATTCCAACTGCGGTAAATACCTCTGCCACTCGACGAGTTGCTGTAGCTTCAGCTTCAGCCATTTCAAGTTCCATTTCTTCTCTTCCTTGATGATTAACCTCGTCGTCTTCGCCTACTACTTCTTCTTCGGCATCGTTGTCATCATGAAATCGACGAAATGGAAACGTTACACGTACGGATCTTGAAAGGAATGGCATGTGATTTGGATTCAAATGATTTCCAAAGTCCTCCCAAAACTTGGTAATCCCCTCATCATTTAATTTTGCATAATCTTTAAAATCTGGCCTTGAGAGTATTTGTGGATTTGTTCCAGATTTATCAAATTCCCAGTACTCAGTCATCCACTTGTTAATTACTTTGCGCGCGCCCTTGCTCACTAAACGGGTTTTAAGAACCGACCGCTTATGCTC